>JANKOD010062640.1:0-11502 GCA_026284645.1 Erythroxylum acuminatum | reverse complement strand
TAGAAATCAGCCGATAGAAAGCAGACGATAGGAAAACCAGACGATAGAAATCAGCCGATAGAAAGCAGACGATAGGAAAACCAGACGATAGAAAACCAGATGATAATAGAAAATCAGACGATGATAAAAACCAGACGATAGGTAGAAAACAGATGATAGAAAGCAGACGATAGCATAGCAGTAGGAAGAAAAAGCAGGCGATAGGAAAGTAGATGCTACAGAACGTAGGAGGTAGAACCAGCCTTCGAGGTCTTCATGAAAGTTGTAGATCTCGAAGTTCTCTTTCAAATGGTATGAAGACTAACTCAATCCGACACCTAGGTTAAAGGTTATGGCTTCGCGCCAAGAAAGTTTAAAGTGGAGTTAAAATTTAGACGAATGGGTTCAAAGGATAAAGTTTTGAGATTTTCAGACAATAACCAGGGTAAGTCTAAATCAGTGTAAGCTCGCCACCACAGTAAGCCAGTAGTAAGTAACAGTAACTGGATTTGTATTCCAGCCAACAACCAGCGGTCCCGGGAGTGGGCCATCAGCCAGGGCTCACCACCCGGACCAGTCAGGCTTCAGGTTTGGGGTCCGACAGTCAGCTAGCAAAGAAGTATATTGATGAGATAGTGAGACTGCATGGGATTTTGGACTCTATAATTTCTGACAGAGATCCTCGGTTCACTTCGAGGTTTTGGGAAAGTATGCAAGAAGCTCTAGGGAATGCTCAGGGCATGTGTGATGGATTTCAAAGGCGCTTGGGACGAGCATTTGCCATTGGTCAAATTTGCTTACAATAATTCGTACCACTCGAGTATTCAGATGGCTCCTTATGAAGCACTGTATGGAAGAAGATGTAGAACTCCTATATGCTGGGATGAAGAAGGAAAAAGGAAATTAATGGAACCAGAGTTACTCTAGTTGACAGTCAACAAGGTCAATCTAGCTAAGCAAAGGCTTAAAGCAGCTCAAGATAGAATGAAAAGCTGTACTGATGCGCACTGAAAGGAAATGGAGTATGAAGTTGGTGGAAAAGTCTTTCTTAAGACATCTCTTTAGAAAGGAGTCATAAGGTTTGGCAAAAAGGGCAAGTTGAGCCCAAGATATGTGGGTCCCTATGAAATCCTTGAGAGGATTAAACCACTTGCCTATAAGTTGGCGCTGCCACTAGAATTGTCAAAGATACATGATGTCTTTCATGTTTCCATGTTGAGGAGATATAGATCAGATCCCTCTCACATCATTCAGACCACTGAGGTTCAGTTGTGAGATGATTTGACTTATGAGGAGACTCCAGTGGAGATTTTGGACACAAAGGAAAAAGTCCTCAGGAATAAGACAGTTCAGCTAGTAAAGGTCCTATAGAAACACCATATTGTAGAAGAGGCCATGTGGGAGCCCTTGGAGGCTATGAAGGAGAATTATCTACACCTCTTCAATGACTCAGGTAAGAATTTCAAGGGCGAAATTCTTTTAAGAGGGGGAGAAATGTTGGCCCCCGAATTTTTTTATTTATTTATTAAGCATGATTTAAATTAATTATGAGGTCTTTATGGATTAATTATTTTTGGAGTTAATTAGTATGTTAATATTGGTAGGATTTTATTACATGGGTTAATTGAATTAAGGTAGTAAGATTGTATAATGGCATTCTTGGTAGTTCACTTAAGGATAAAGACCATAAGGCATATAAGGAAGGGTAAAATGGATATTTTACAATCATTAAGGGTAAAAAGGGAAGAAGAATTGTTGTCTTTCACTTGAAGAAGAGAGAAAACGTGAGTGAGGGAAAGAAGAGAGAAAAATACAAAGAGAAGAAGAGAAGGAGAGAAAATAAGGAAGTTTGACCTAGGGTTCTATCTTTCTTAGTTTTTAAGAGAAATTTTGAGGTTGTCCAAGAAGAGAAAAGGAAAGAGGGAGAGAAGAGCTTTCATTTGAGCTAAGAATCTATTTATTTGGAGAAGAATCAAGGTAAGTCCATTTATAATCTTTTGGATTTTTGGAAGGATTTTGGTTCATAAAGCTTAGGAAATGCATGGGTTTAAATATTTTAGAATCAATTTTAGTGAATGTGCTTTATGGGATTCTCAATTTGAATTCCTATTGAATTGTGTTGATGATTTATGGAAAGAATATGAAAATGATTTTTGAAAAGATATTATGTTTATGAAATCATGTTTTGGAAATGTGCCATTTTGGGCAACATGTTTACAAGCTGTGAAATGCATGATTATGTAGGTTTGTGGTGGTCCATTTTGCTATGTCAAGTGCACTTCGACTCTATTAAAGGCTTCTTCTGCCTGTTCGCTAGTGGCATCTCCTCCATAGACTCCCTTATGTTTACGACTATACAAAACCATTACGTGGGATTGCGATAGTACGTTATGTTTATGACTACACAAGACTATTACATGGGAATGTGTTAGTATGTTCTATTTATGTACCTACCTAAACCATTCTGAATTGTTTATGTGTTGATGATTGGATGACAATTTGATGCATATGTGACTTATGTATTTATGATATGTGTTGACAAGTTGAGAATTTGGGGAAATATGTGTTTTATGGATTTGATGCAAAATTTTTATGACATTGAGCGTTTTCAATGGTTTTGCTTGTTCTCCGTTATATACTTGTTTCCCACGAGCTTTTAAGCTCACCCCCATTCCTTCCCATCCCCAGGTGATAAGCAAGAGATCGAGTGAAAGAGAGTTAAGGCATCACTCCGTTATGCATATTTTTATATTTTGAGATGGATTTTGTAAACACAAGGCTTTAGTCGCATTTAAAGTATTATTTGTTCAAGTATCTTTTGTATTTTGGGATTTTAAGACATTGGTGTATTGTGGCTTGAAATGCCCATTAAAGCTTTGTAAATCTCTTATCTTTTGATGTTAATGAAATATATTTCGTTTTGCTCATGACTTTCCAAGTTTGTACATTGCATTTCAAGTTTGTCATAGGTAAAATTTTGTGTTCTAACTTCAGGGGAAAAACTATATAAATCTAGGCTGAATTAGACAAAGGTTTCTTCTTCGAATTTGTAGCTTATCTTTCTATCTTTCCAATGATATAAAGTATGAAATTTTTGGATATTGGAGTTGAGAGATATGATCATTATAAGTTAGTGATATTGCACACGATGTATAAAAAGCCTCGGTCACGATAGCGAAGAAGCAGGGTGCGATCCCGCACCCTAGGAGTAGCCTCAGGTGCACTCGCTACAGAGAAAGGTGTGACCACACCCTAGAAGTAGCCTTGGGTGCGCTCATAACAAGGAAAGGTGCGATCGCCCCTCGTAGCTTCTCCAACGTTTCGCCACACGAAAGGTTTTTCAAATCTGAACATGTTTGATTCTTTTGGCCATAACTTCGTCATCCGATCTCCAAATGAAGTGATTCTTAAACCAATAGATTCCTAACACATTTTTCTATCTCTCATAAAAATTGGTATCCTTTGTTGTTGATTTGAAAGAGATTTATGGAAAGAAAGTGAGGGAATCGGTTGAAAGAGCATGACTTGGTTATGAGCATACTTTGGCATTTTAATAATATCTTGATCTATAGAGCTCCTAATGAGATGGTTTTTGTTTCAAAATAAACGAGAGACATAGAGATACAATTGTTCTGAAGAAGTCAATTTGTGATTTTGGTGACTGACTGGTGTGAGCATGCCATCCTTGTGGGATGAGTGTTCAGATGTCACTTAGGACGTCGGGCATATGTCTTGCGAGGCCGGGGTGCCCAACATCAAGAGTTTAACTAATTGTCTTTAGTGGAATGACATTTAGTTAATAAGTTGGAATTAATTAATTAATGAGATTAAATTAATTATGGGCTTATTGGAGCTTGAATTATATAAGTCCAATTAGATTCCTCATCTGGCTTCTAGGAAGGTTATCAAGCAAAGTAAGAAATACAAATAGAGGTTTTAAAGCCTATGATTGAATATTGGGCTTACTTTAATTAATTGTTATTTATAAGCCCATATGAACATTTAGAAATGGGTTAGGCTTTTGGTTAATTTGATTGGTTAGATTAATTAAATTAAAACAAAGTTATTAAAGATAAATGGAGGTAGAATTTTGGTTTTAATGGGCTAAATGCGCAGCTGCACATTTAGCATTGGTTTGCTATATTTAAGATAGTTTTTAACATGCTTTATCATCATTAAATGAAATAATAAGCTTTCCATTAAATGGTTTAATGTTGGTCTTTTAATGATAGCATGTAGCATATTAGCATTCATTGGATTAAAGAAGAAAGAGGTGCATTTGATGGACCATCTTCCTTATTTCATCACAAAACCGAAATTGATATGTATTTTTAGGTTAATGGTCTTTTCATATAGCCATCTTAAAATAAATGAGAAGAGTCTCATTTATTGACTTCTTTATGATTGATTAAGGAAGGAAATGAAGCATTGGATGCACTTCACTTCTTCCTATGAGACTTAACCGAAATTGAGAGAAAAAAAGACAAGGTTGTTGAATTTTTATCTCTCTCTCTCCTATCTTGTATGTGTGAGCCGAAAATTGCATGAGAGGTATCTCATCTTTGGCTTCTTTCTTCTAAAGGCAAAAATCTCTTCAAGTTTTCTTCTTATTTCTTACCAAAGGATCTTGTTAACCAAGTTGTCCAAGAAGAACAAGTGGTAGATCGGATTGGTTGAGGATACAATATCGAGAAGAGAAAACAATAACAAGAAGAAGAGGATACATCATCATGGAGAGGATACATTGCAGAGGATAAGATAACACAGTGAGGAGTTAAAGTTGTAGCGAAGGAGTCGGTAATATTATCTTATTCTTATTCTTATTTAAATATTATCCTTATACTGTATCATATATGATGGCATGTTGATTTGGTTATCTTGCTTCCGCTATGTTATGATTTCTAAAAAGTTTTGAAATATACCGTTTAACCAAATCTTACATGTTTTCTTTTCTGATCCAACAAAGTTCGTAAGGTTTGTTAATAAAATTCTTACCTTTAATAGTAAGAAATGAGAAGATTTAATCAAATTATAAATAAAGCCTCAATCTTGGATGAAAATTTGATTTTGTAGTCAGATTATCTCTTTTTTACTCTAAAATAGGCAAAGGTTATAATTATCTAATTATTTTTAGAATTAAATTTTCTTTATTGATATATCATGACTTAGACATAAAATTTTGTAAAATCATTCTTCATGTTAGCCTAACTAACCTCCCTCTCAAGCCTCAATATTTAAGGTGTGATTGTGTTGTATATTTTCTGTAATGAATTTTTTTATTATATGCTTTTTATATCTATATGATTATAAATACATAATCTATTATAAACCTCCAAGATTCCTTTAAGTTGAACATTAATGTGAAAGTCAATTTGTTGTTGCACCCTTAATTTCTTGCCATTTTAGATTATTATATTTTTTAATTATTAATTGTTTATATTAAAGTAAATGAAATTGGAAGAAATTATGAATACTTATGGTTTTTAATATTATGAAATACTAAGTAATAAATCTTGATTAATAAATAGTATTGAGGATTAGTTTTAGACCTTTAAGTTTAAGCATTAGAGACTACATTAATTTTATATTGTTAATAACTTATACTAAGTTATAATTATTAACATATGTTCATCTCTTTTACCTCATATGCATTTTGTGTGAATAAATACTTAACTCTTATAATTAGTAATAGTTTTTCATTTCCTATAAAGATAATGTCTCCATATTTTCTATACAAATATTATTTATTTCATAATCGTATATGGGATCAATGTATTTGTAATGTTTTAGCTATTTATATCTTGATGCAACTGTAACCTTATTTGGAAGCATCATTATGCATATTAAAATTGTAACAAACATATAGGTTTTCTCTCATTCTATCCACGACCGTGTACCTTCTTTGGACTGAGCGAAATGCTAGAGTCTTCAAGAATGAAGCCATGGACAGAGAGCGGGTATATCTTGGGATACTCTCCCACGTTAGAGAGCATCTTCGCCTATTCACTGAGGTGAGTTAACTTTTACTTATTATTGGTTTTCACTAACATGCAGGTAGGGTCCCTTCCTTATCCGAGGATGCATTACCGAGTCAACACAGTCTCTTCCAGACAGGTTCTACGCTCGATTCTCATCAGCTCCACATCTCACATCCGAGTTCGACCTCCAGACGACGGTCCATTACTATCATCCTAGGGAGGTCATGGTGTATTGAGTGTTAACTAGTTGTCCTTCATTTTCCTCTTTGGTTGAGTTTGGATTGTAGCCAATTTGAGTAGTAGGAGTCAAGAGTAGTCTTTTGGTGCTTCTTTGACTCTTGGGTTAGACCTTATTTTGTACATTTTTTAACTTATTAATTGATTTTTTACTGATTTACCCAAAAAAAGATATGGGACTTGAGAGTAATCGCGTCATTAATTCTTGAAAGACTTACTTTATGATCATATTAAAATTGAATTAATTTTTATGTGAGTCATATTAATGGATTAAAAATTAAGAGAATTTGTTGATGAATTTTAAGGTATATTACAACAGAGTCACAAACTTATCTCAATTTTGTAATACTATCCCAAAGTGTAAAAAATACTACGAAAATGTCCAAACTTTCAATTTATTGCGAGAATAGGTTGACGTTAAATGTTTCATTAGTGACATTGACGTGATACATTACATCAAAGTTTTTAAACTTATGATGTGACTACCACATGTAGAATATTTTATAACTAATAATATTTATTTTTATTAAATTTAAAATAATAAACCTAATTCATTTTCTTCTGCATTAACTAATTTGAGTTTGATTTTCTCTTATATTTTTTTAGTTGCTTCCCTGTCAACTAGGACTGCAACTTCATTCTCAAAAACTAATTTACAATGCTTTATAGAGGACTCTAGTATGAGAAGGAGAACATAAATGTATGTCTGGAAGTCAAAAGGGGAAAAGGAAGGAGAAGTTAGTCAAGCAAGCTGTAAAATAACAAATAATAATTAGTTTTTTACTTTAACTAGTTTTGTTTTAATCTATAACAAACTTTTGTATATATATATACGTTTTTCATAAAGAATAAAATAACAGAGTATTGTTTAAGCTTATCATCACTCTCTCATTTTTTGAAATTCATTGTTCACAATCATCCTTTATTCTTCATGTTTTCTGGAAAAATATTGTTCATGTTCATCCTTTATTCATTGTATTTTAACATGGTATCAGAGACCATTTTCCCTTGAAATGTCAAAAATAGTTTATTCCATACTAAAGTTGTTTATTATTCTCATGGAAAATCAAAGTTCAAATTCATCTCATAATTCCTTACCAGTTGAAGATGCAAATTCTTCATATTTCATTCATCCATCAGATAATCATAAAGCTCTAATCACATTTGTTGAACTTATAGCACTCAACTACGCTGCGTGGAGCAGATCATTCATTCTTACGTTTTCAATCAAAAACAAGAATGACTTTATTGATGGTATAATTTCTAAACTAGATGTTAAAGATCCACTTTACAATGCATGGAATCACTGAAATAATCTTATAATCTCCTGGCTATTAAAATCTATGAGCTAATCATTAGCTTCAAAAGTCTTCAACATAGACTTAGCTACAAAAATATGGGAATTACTAAAAAATAGTCAACCTGATGATAATTGAATATGCATATTACAATATAATATATCTATGTTGAATCAAGGAAACACATCTTTTGATGCTTATTATACAGAACTTACCATGATTCTTGAAAAGTTAAGGTACTAGAGACCTTATCCTCGTTGTCTATGCAGAAATTACAATCCTCATTGCTTTAACGGATGAAGGATGTTGTCTTCAAATTTCTGAATGGAATAAATGAGAGCTACTATCATTCAGTCTTCATAATTTTTACTAGTGAAACCATTTCCCTCCTTGGAAGAATCATATAATCTGGTAATGCGGGATGAATCTAAAAGGTTAATACAAGGTTTTTCACGACCTCTAATTGAACCATCTGTGCTAGTATCTTTTGTAGAATATTTTAAGAAATGGAAGACATAAGTTATGTGTAGTCATTGTGGAAAGAAAGGATGTGTAAAGGAGAAATGTTACAAAATAATTGGTTTTCCTTCTGATTTTAAATTCAGTAAACCAAAACGTCAAGGGAAGACATTGGCGAATGCAGTTAGTTAAGCTGTAAACAATGTTCCAAAAAACAGTGACTCTGCTAAGATTAAAGAAAATTTTGAAATGAAACTAATAAAGAATTTGATGCAGAAATTATTGGACCTTTTATGTAGCATACCACTCCCATAGAGCATACGCCCGATATACTGAAGGATATTCGAGAACATACCTTACGAGAATGGCACGTTAAGTCAATCAAATCAATTCATTACACATTTTAAACCATCACACATATCATAAAACATTCCAATAGTCATTTTGTCCCATTTTTATTTACAAACATATAAAGTCTCAAATGTCATTATACTTCTAAAATTCACATGTACATTGTACAACAGTTGAGAAATGTTGTTCTTAATGCATAATGAATAAAGACATCTACAAGTACAACTGATCCCGACACTGACCCAAGTCCAAATGCAGAAGCTACTTAAGCTAAACTAGCCTCTAAACCTAAAAATCAACATTGCAATTTTGATGAGTTTGTAAACTCAGTGAGTGAACCATCATTGATGTTTTCACACAGGTCAGAAACACAGAGGCAAATCATATCCCATTTCAACAAATATTTCATATCATTCAGTATTGAATATGTTGGACCCCGATTCTGGAGCCCAACTTTTGGAGACATAAACCTTGTGCTTGAAAACCTGAAGGTTCATTTGCTGTCACTTTACAAAGGTGGTGAGCTCACACTAGTCAAACATCAACATCATAAATTGACTTCTTCATAGAATTTATAACTTTAAGTCTCTATTTCAATTTGAAGCAAAAATCACCTCAATCTGAGTTGTATAGCTCAAGATATTCTCAAAATACCAAAAAGTGCACATACTCCAATCATGCTCCCTTAACCGTCCTCTCACTAGTTCTAACTCAAATCTCCTCAAAACAACTCCAAAATGTACAAATTTATTATGCATAGAAATATACATGTCTTATAAATCTATTGATCTAAGAATTACCTCAATTGGAGGTCGAATGAGGGAGTTATACCCAAAAGAATAGACCATGTTCATATCCTGAATTGATTTGAACCTATCTTGGTGTTATTGCCATAACTTTTAATCTAGATGTCGGATTGAGGTCATTTTTGTACCATTTGAAAGAACACATCTAGGCCTACAACTTTCATGAAGACCACCAACTCAGATTCTGCCTCTAACATGGTCAAAAATCACAAGTTATCCAGTCGATGTCCGTTAAACGGACATGCATCGGGTGCAGAATGCCAAAATGACCAGAGAAGGTCCGTTAAACGGACATACACTGGGCAAGGGGTGTTTTTCCACCCGAGAAGGTCCGTTAAACGGACTTCCAACGGACATTGGGGCTTCCCAGAGCCTCCAATGCCTCCCATCTTCAACCTAACTTCATAAACACTTATACACTCCCCAAATTCAGTTATTCCAATGTCAAAATACTTCAGAACAACTCCACAAACACTTCATAACAACTCCTTATCAAGTTCAACTCACCAAATTTCTCAAATCTCAAATGTCAAATTCATCAAAACCTCAATTCTTGCAACATTCATCATAGTTGTCACAAGCACAAAACCAAAGCAACATCCTAACTTGTAATACCCATAACTCTCTATTCCGTCATCCAAACATCACAAACTTCATACCGTTGGAAAGATCAAAAGATCTTCTATAACTTTCAAGAAGACAATTCCTATCAATTCTACACAGATTTTTCCAGAATTTCCCTTATCATTCAGAACACATTCATACACTTATGCAAATTGAAAAGAACAATGTAAAAACTTGAAATGGCATAAACAACATAATGCATTGGTATTTCATTCCCATCAAAAGTAAGAGTTTACAATGCTTTAGGGGGGCATTTCAAGCCACTTTACAATATGTTCCAAAATACAACTTAACAAAAACAACATTTTTGTCAATATGCATCTAAAGCCTTGATTTACAAAAGTTAACTTGAAATACAAAATAAAACAAATCCGGAGCAATGCCTTTATGCTCAATCATCGATCTAGCTGCTCTTTACCTGGGGATGGGATGGAATGGGAGGGGGTGAGCTTACGCTCGTGGGTAACACGTTTATATTCTTTAATTTCCTAACTCAAGCCACTTAACCTTATCAACATTAACATGTCAATTAATTTTAACACAAATTAATCTATCACGACTAAAAAGAACATCTAATCATGCTTAATCAATAAAAAAAATTCAGGAGCCAACATCTTTATTCCAGGAATCAATCTAGCATGAGTCTAAGTTAGATCATTAAATCTTCCTGAAACAGTTAAATTATTAGGAGTAGTTAGACTCCCCTCTATTTTTTTCGTAAAAATAAAGGAAGACATGTGTCAAAATAAAATTAATATATTCATATTCAAAAATACAATTTTTGTATATAACATCATTACATAACTATGAAACTTCAATATTCAATTATAAGCATATCTGAATTATAGATAGACTATATCTTACATCTTTCTTTATGGTAGCACACATTGCAAAAATGACTTTTCTTTATGATAACCCTCGTTACAAAAATGACTTAGATGCTAACAATTTCACATTATATTGAGTAATTAATATTCTCTCATAAGTTCACATACTATTTTCTATTATGTGTTTAACTATCCATAAGATAAAACGATAAATGTGTATTTACTATATCCATAAGATAAGATTAACATTTATAATATTATTTCCTAATAAGCACAATGAATAATATAAAAATCCAGACATTTAATTTTCTTAACTTAATTGCATATATTACATGATTTAATTATATACTAATTATTATAGTTAAATAATTAATCATATGTTAAATGCCTTTTATAAACAAACAATAATTAGTAAATTGTATGTTTCATATAGTTCAATTAACAATTTAACAAATTAATGAATTAATTTTGGACTCATTTTTATGATTATTAAAATAACAAATACTCTGAAAAATCAAATAAATAAAATTTTGTCTAAATATTCTTAAACTATATACAATTCATACAACCAATTCTAAGTCCAATGTATATTTTATAAACGATTCACAATACGTACATGACAAAACCAAATGACAATGCAATTGCAATCTGGAGGATAAACAAACAACCTAAAACACACAAAAAAAAAATAGACAAATTGTAAGTAATATGGATCAGGTCGCAGGTTGAGTCATAAGTCAACCAGATGCAGATCTAGATTCTGGAGCTATTTCCGCGAGGACTGGTTGACTAAGGAAGTGGGGATTGGCTGACTGCATCACCGGCACAGGCATGGGCGGAGCCACAGTGGTGGTAAGTGGGGGCACTTGCCCCCACTGCTCCCCCACTTGCTCCCTTCTAAAAATTTTTAAATTTAAAATTATTATTTTAAATTTTAATTTCA
>JANKOD010062510.1:0-11513 GCA_026284645.1 Erythroxylum acuminatum | reverse complement strand
TATCCTAATCCCTAGAAATCAGGGATTCATCAGATTTCTATAGCTATACAATCTTCTAGATAATACTGCATGATTCTGCATAATCTGCATGATTCTGCATAATCCGACATGGGGCATCCAATTCTTATTAAGAAGTGACAGCCTGGAGTTCCCTTGGATAGGAGCAAGCTTCAATCCATTCCTTTATGGGTGAACATCCACAAGGTTCCCTTGGAGTGTTGGTCTACAAAGGGTATGAGCTATATTGCCAATAAGATTGGAAAACCCCTAGGGTTAGATGAGAAAGTGCCTTAATGAGAAGCATTGGGTTTGTTGGAGTTTGCGTTGATGTTCATATATCAAGGAAGCTTCTGAATTCCCTTAGAATCATGAGGTTGGATGAGCAAGGAGAACTTTTAGAAGATTCAGTAGGAGTTACATGCATGTGGCGGCAAAAGATGAAGGAAGAGAAGCAAGTTTGGAAAAGATAAGAAGCAAGAGGAGAAGCCGGTAAATGAGGGATGTCCGAATCAAGAGAAGGATACCCTAGTAGAGGGAGAGGCATCACTTGGAGAGCAGAAGTCCCAAAACATGAATCAGGAGGAGATTCAAGTGGTAGGGAATGAGAAACATGAAAAGAATCAAGTGGAGAGTACTATGACAGGGCTTGTAACACAAATAGAGAGGGATAATCAAGGGTCAGGCAATGGTGAATTGTTCATGAATCTGGCAAGAACTAGTTTGACCGAGAAGGTAACACAGAATATGGGGGATAAGGGAGTAGGACAGGAGACAGAGACATTTGGCACTCCAGTGATGGAAAGGGGTGAAACTTCTGGATCCAAAAATGATAGAACATCCATAACTGTAGGTTTGAATAGGAAGTATAAGAGGAGAAGGATAGGTAAAAAGAAGAAATGATAAAGGTAGCAACATGGAGCATTAGAGGCCTAAATAGCCTGAATAAACAACTTGCGATTAAGGAGTTCAATAAGAACAGCAAGTTAGATTTTGTTGGTTTATTGGAAACCAAAATAAAGATGGAGCAATTGGAGAAGAGTTTATGGTTCCTAGATAAAGGATGGAGGGTACTGAGCAATCATGATCAGCATTTCAATGGGAGAGTGGTAATCGACTTCAATCCTCAAAAAGTGGAAGTTGTAAAGCAACTTGAAAATGACCAATTGATACATTGTGGCGCTTTAATCAAGGCTACTGGGATAATGATTGCAATTACTGTAATGTATGCAGCAAACCACAAATTTTAGAGACAACATGCATGGAATGAACTGCAGATTACAAGCAATTCAATGAGATATCCATGGACGGTCATCAGAGACTATAACTGCACTCTAAAAGTAGAAGAATCAAGGGGAGGGAGAAGACGGAATCAAGTAGACTGCCGAGAACTCCAGAAAATGGTAGAGAGTATAGGTTTCCTAACTACTTAGGAGTCAATAATATCAAGGAAATATCCAACTGGATATTTCGCAACACTCCCCCTCAAGCTGGCTTGAATATGTCATCCATAGCCAGCTTGGTAACTAGAACATTGAACTGCCTCTTGTGTAATCCCTTTGTAAGAATGTCAGCTACCTGCTGTGATGTTGGAATATAGGGAACACAAATTAATCCTTCTTCAATTTTTTCTTTGATGAAGTGCTTGTCAACCTCAACATGTTTTGTTCTATCACGAAGAACAGGGTTGTGAGCAATTGAAATTGCAACTTTATTGTCACAATATACTTTCACAGGAACTGAAATAGGAATCTATAGTTCCTCCAATATTCTTTTAATCCATAGGACTTCACAGATTCCATGTGCCATTGCACGAAACTCAGCTTTAGCACCGCTTCTTACAACCACACTTTGTTTCTTACTCCTCCAAGTTACTAAATTACCACCAACAAATGTTCAATAACCTGAAATTGATCTTCTATCTGTAGCACTCCCTGCCCAATCAGTATCAGTATAGACTTCTATTTGAAGGTTGTTCTGCTTCCAAAACATTAAACCTTGTCCCAGAGTTCCTTTTAGATATCTTAGTATCCTGTATACAGCATCCAAATGTTCTTGGCCCGGTGAGTGCATAAATTGACTCACTAAGCTCACGGCAAAGGATATATCAGGTCTGGTGTGTAACAAGTATATTAATCTCCCAACTAGTTGTTGATATCTCTCCTAATTAATAACATTTACAGGTTGAACTGGTCTAAAATTTACACCAGTCTCAACAGGAGTATCAGCTACCTTGCATCCTAGTAATCCGGTCCAGAATATATTTCCTTTAGTTCACAAATATTCCATCCTTGGATCTAGCAAATTCCATTCCGAGGAAGTATTTTAGAGGTCCAAGATCTTTGATCTCAAATTCTTTGGCTAATCTCTTCTTTCAACTCTACTATTTTAGATACATCATCTCCTGTTATGATAATGTCATCTACAAAAACAATAAGGATCGATTTCATACCTGCTTTCGATTGCTTGTAGAACAATGGCTTGGTTTTGACAATAGCCGTAGCTCTTCACAACCCTTCCAAACCATGCTCTAGGAGACTGTTTTAGTCCATATAGTGACTTCCTTAGCTTGCACACCTTATTTTGCCCATAGGTATCCTCAAAACCTAGAGGTAAGCTCATAAAGACTTCTTTTTCAAGGTCTCCATTAAGAAAGGCATTTTTTTCATCTAGTTGATGTAAAGTCCACTCACAGTTTACAGCCAAGAATAGCAATACTCGAATTGTATTTACCTTTGCAACAGAAGCAAATGTCTCTTGGTAGTCAATGCCATAAGTTTGACTAAATCCCTTAGCAACTAATTTTGCCTTCAACCTTTCCACACTCCCATCGGCCTTAGACTTAATAGTGAAAAGCCATTTGCACCCTGCCAAACTTTATCTCTAGGAGAGTACACAAGTTCCCAAGTTTTATTCTTCTCAAGAGCATTTACTTCTTCCATAACAGCTGAACTCCAATCTGGATCTTGAAGTGCTTCCTAAATGTCTCTTGGCACAAACAGGTTAGTGATTTTAGAGATAAATGATTTATGTATGTGTGATAGTTTCCCATAAGATAGATACTTTGATATGGGATGATTGGTGCAGGTCGTTTCCCTTTTCTAAATGCTATGGGTAGGTAATTTTCAGCAGGGAGATCAGTAGGAATATCAGTTAAAGGATTGTAACACTTATAACCTCATTGACTAGGAGCATACCCAATGAAGACATATTTTTCAGCTCTTGGATCTAGTTTAGAGTTTCCCTTATTTGAGTTGTAAACATATGCAGTACACCCAAATACCCGAAGAGGAAGAGTAGAGTAGAGTCTATTTTCAGGAAAGGATTGTTTAAACATATCTAAGGGTGTTGCATAATGTAAAAACACGGATAGGCATTCGATTAATTAAGTATGAAGCAATCAAAACAGCCTCACCCCAAAGATATCTTGGCACATTCATTGTAAACATAATAAACCTAGCAGCTTTTAGTAAATGTTTATTTTTCCTCTCGGCAATACTATTTTGTTGAGGAGTGTTAACACACGTAGATTAGTGAATAATGCCTTTAGACTTAAGAAATTTTCCAAGGACTTTATTAAAATACTCGGTACCATTGTCAGAGTGAAGTATACCAATGCATGTGTGAAGTTGAGTTTCAACTATGGTATAGAAGTTTTGAAAGATTTGAGCAACTTCAAATTTTTCACGTATCAAATAGACCCAACAAAACCGAGTATGATCATCAATAAACGTTACAAACCATTTTTTCCCGGTAAGAATTTTAACACGGGATGGACCCCAAACATCACTATGAATTAAGTAAAATGGTTTGGATGGTTGATATGGTTTTGTACGGTAAGAAATCTTCTGACTTTTAGATAAAATGCATTGCTCACAATGAAGTTTTGAACAATCCACAAATTAAACAAATGAGGGAAAATTCTTTTTAGGTAAGAGAAACTAAGATGTCCTAATCTATTATGCCAAAGTAAAATCTATTCTTTAGTATGGGTAGAACGAATACTACTTAGACCGAGAGCTTCTTTATTCTTCAAGTTAACATCAACTAAGTAGTACAGACCATCTATCAACTTAGCACTGCCAATGATCTTCCTCAAAGGTAGGTCATGAAAAACGCAATATGAGTCGAAAAAGGTAATGGTACAATTAGAGTCATGGGTTAGTTTACTTACGGACAGCAGATTACAAGCTAGTTTTGGAACATGTAGGATAGATTTAAGATAGATATTTGAGGGTAGGGTTACTGAACCTTTTCCACAGTAGAAAAAGATCCATCAGCTATACGAATTTTTCCATGACCAAAACAAGTGTCATAAGTATGAAATAAGTTAGAAGAACAGGTCATATGATCAGATGCTCCTGAATCAATGATCCAAGGAGTAGAATTATATGGAAAGGTACATGATAAAGCAGTAAAATCCCTACCTGTTTGTGCCATAGAGGCATTAGGAGCACTTGAGGATTCAGTTTTAGGTTTCAGAAGTTTCAGAATGTAGTTAATCTGCTCTTGTAAAAATTGTCCAGCATCCACCTCATGTGCTGATGGGATTTTCCGTGATTCATAGTGAGTTGAATCACTAGAGGAAGTTTTATTAAACTCCCTTCATGCGATCCCTTCCAATTGGCTGGCTTTCCATGAAGTTTCTAGCATGTTTCACAAGTATGCCGTGCTTTATTGCAACAGTCACACCAAACTCGTGACTTGTCCTCATTCTTCCTAGTACAACCAGTAGTGTTCCCGACAACTAGTGTTGTGTTTTCAGTAGAAGACGTAGGATTTCGTTTACCAAGCATCACAAACCATCTGCTCTCTTCTCATCGAACTTTTGCAAAGACTTCTACAATGGTAGGGAGTGGTTGTCTTCCAATACTCCAGCCTCTAACCTCATCAAACTCAACATTAAGTCCAATTAAGAACTTAAAAATTCAATTATCCTCTACCGTTTTCCGAAAATAGTTACAATCATCAGGGGATTTCCATTCATAGTCATTAAATAAGTCTAAGTCTTGCCACAAACGTTTCAGAGAATTAAAATACTTAGTAACACTATCCCCACCTTGGTGAATCTCACCCAATTTGAGAGTTAGTTCATATACTTGGGACTGATTTCCCAAATCAGAATACATCTGATTTACGCTGTCCCATAGCTCCTTAGCTGTGTGATAACACATATAGTTCGAGCTAATATCTTCATAGAATTTACCAGCCATGTCATCACCATAGAATTTTTCGCATCCCATATTCCGTGTGTAGGATCCTCTGCCGTGGGTTCCCTTTTGTCACCAGTCAAATATCCAATCTTTCCTCTCCCTCGGATGTACATTCTCACTGATTGGGACTAGCGAAGAAAGTTCTCTCCATTCAGTCATATAGTAGTGATCTGAATGGAATGAGAGTCTGAGGAAGTATTGTGTGGAGGTGTATGGACTAGGTTAAAGGATTCACCAATGTCTAACATGGTTGACATAGTTCTGCAGGATTTGAACGATAGGTGGGGTGGCTAGGGTTTTTTTTGGACAGAGTAGGAAGTAGTATGAGGGACAGTAGGTAGTGGGTAGGGTTTTAATTTCCAGGTATATCTCTGATACCATGCAAAATTTCTATATTGTTTGTATTCCACTTGTTATTTACATCAGTACATAGATACAAGTACATATAGAAATAGCTAGGAAACTAATATCTTTACATAATCTCCTAATATTTGTACATAATATCAGAACTGATTTCTAATATCAGATCTGATCTCCTAACTATTTAGGAGTCAATCATATCGAGAACATATCCAACTAGATATTTCCCAACAAGAATCATCCAAGAGGAAGAAGAATCATAATAACAATTTTTCTTTATGATTAAAAGGTCTATTTTTACCTTGAATTAATAATGCTGGGCTCGCATCTCTAGGGTTAGAGATTTTGTCTATAGTGACATATGTAGCTCCATTTTGGATCTGTCCAGCAAAATATAAAAAGAAATTAAGGAAGCAAATTTTGAAATTTTATGCATTTGGACATTCAAACATAAGTCGTAATATGATAGTTGAATTAAAGGCCAAATGATAAATGTCATATTAGCAGATATGCAAGTATAGCCAGAAGAAACGAATACTTATTACACAAAAATTGATTTATGAGACCTTGTATACGATGTTAGAGATTATGATTTGATTAAGACAATTTTTAGGGATTGTGATTGTGATTTGATTGGATTATAATTGTAACTTACCCTATATATAATCTAGTATATAAAGGGAGTGGGAGCTGCTGATTTTTCATGCTCTCACAATCCCTCATCTTATATGTTATCATGGTACCAGAGCAGGTATTCTAATCCTTCCTCTGACTTTTCCCTCCTCTAACTTTTCCTCCATTTTTTTACAGTCGACAACCCATACCTAGACCTTTCTTAAAAATAAGACTAACCTTAACAATCTACCCCCCAAAACACCTCAAGCAGCCACTGATGACCAATTCAGAGGAAGAGGTGACACTAGTGAGTGCCCCATGTGCGAACATGCACTGTCGGCAGCCACTATTCAACTGGTTACAGCCCACGCGCCACCTTCCGGTGACGTCCTATTGAACCAATTGTCATGGATTGAGTCGCACCAACTCCAGGCACCTGTTGGTGATGTGTTTTTCTACTTTTAATTGTTGGAAAACAGGTTTGTGTGTTAAACCACAGTTGGTGATGTGTTTTTTTGCCTTTAATTGCTAGAAATTGGGTTTGCGTGCTCAATTATAGTCGTTGGAAACTGGGTTTCTCTTATAGTCGTAGCTCATGATGGTTTCAGTCCCTCTTTCATTGTTGCACGACTGTTGATATTTAAAGTTCGGTTTTTTGCACTATTGTTCTTTACCTGATTCTCGTTAACATCTTTTTGTATCATCATGAGTGACTTCAAAACTGAAAGTGTTGAAAGACAACCACCCATTATGGTTCAACAAATCACAAATCGAAAATTGAATGGAACAAATTATGTTGCTTGTGATAAGGCAATCATTATATATCTCAAAGGCCTAGGTAGATATGAGCATCTCAAGGATCCAACTCCTATTATTAAGTCACCTAGGTATAAAAAGTGGGAACAACATGACAACCAAATAATGACAAGCTTTTGGAATGTCATGGAGCCAAATATTGC
Organism: Erythroxylum acuminatum; assembly: GCA_026284645.1. NCBI lineage: Eukaryota > Viridiplantae > Streptophyta > Magnoliopsida > Malpighiales > Erythroxylaceae > Erythroxylum > Erythroxylum acuminatum. The sequence goes on along the minus strand of JANKOD010062510.1, from coordinate 4,369 downwards.
TGACATGTGTCAACATGTAAACTCCACAAAGGAGCTATGGGAGTACATGAGACTTTTATTTTCTAGTAACATTACTCGTATCTCAGATTTATCTGTAGAACTGTTCAAGTGTGAGCATGGAGGGAAGAACCACACTGAGTATTTTTTAGAAATAAAAAATCTATTTATAGAACATTTAGCAACCTAATCAATAACAATAAATAAGGATCAACTTCTGAAGGAAAGAGAATAGTTATTCGTTATGAGATAGTTGCCCGAATTAAGACCAGAATATAAAACAATTCGGGACCAGATACTCGATGGCACTGAACTCCCATCACTTGCTGAGATATATTCACAAAAATCTCGATCCTTGAAGGGGTCAACAAAAGAAAGTGGTGACAAGTCTGCTCTAGTTGTTCACAATGGTGGAAGGAGTAATGGAGGCCGAAGTAACCGTGGTGGTCGTGGAGGGAAAGGAAGAGAAGGCCAAAGAAAATGTGATCACTGTGGCAAGGATGGGCATGTTCAGGACTCTTGTTGGGACTTACAACCATAGTTGCATCCGAAGCCCACTCAATCTAATAATATTATGGAGGCTTCTAATGGTTCTACCTCAACAAGTGGAAACAATGTGGTTTCTGAAGAAGAATAGGCAACTTTTCTTTGGTATCAAGCGGCCAAGCAAGCAATTACACCAATTGCGTCGTTTGCTCTAGGTAATCACACAACTTGTATATCATCCTCTAGTAAACCTTGGGTTATAGATTTAGGAGCCACTGACCATATTGCAGGTAACCCAAAATTTTTTGATCAAATTATCCCTGTACCAAACTCACACCAACTTACAGTTGCTAATGGTTCCACTACTAGTATAAGTGGGGTTGACACTACAATTCCTTCCCCTTCAATGAGGTTACCAGCAACGCTATATATTCCAAAATTTTTGTTCAACTTAATGTCTGTTAGCAAACTAATTTGTATCCTTTTTCCCTCATTCTGTTGTTATCCAAGATTTGAAGACAAAGAAGATGATTGGAGGAGGGCATGAATCTAGAGGTCTCTACTATTTTAACAATTATTCTACTACCCGCTCAACTGTCGCTTCATGTCTCTAACTCCATAGTCGCCTTGGTCATCCATCTATCCAAAACTTAAAAAAATTGATTCCTAATTTAAATTCAAATCTTCATTTAGATTGTGAGTCTTGTCAACTTGAGAAACATCATCGTGTTGTTTTTCCATCTAGAGTTAATAATAGAGCCAAAACCTCTTTTGTTGTTAGTTCATTATGATATTTGGAGTCCATCTCGTGTTACCTCAAAACTTGGTTTTCATTACTTTGCTGTTTTGTGATGATTGGTCTATAATGACTTGGTTATATCTAATGAAAGAACGTTCTGAATTGTTTTTTATTTTCCAATCCTTTTGCTCTGAAATCAAAACTCAATTTGGTTGTTCTGTTCGTATCCTTAAAAGTGATAATGCAAAGAATATTTTTTTGAATCCTTAAAAGTGACAATGCAAAGAAAAATTGTAGTATGATTCCCCAATCTTCTTATTCTCACACACCATAACAAAATGGTGTTGCTGAAACAAATATCGGGCCTATCATAGAAGTTGTTTGAACCTTACTAATTGAGATGAAACTTCTCAAGGAGTTTTGGAGTCATGTCGCCCTCACTGCTTGCTATCTTATTAGCAAAACACAATCCACCACTCTCAAGGGTCAGATTCCTCATATCCTTATGTTTCCTAATATTCCTTTGTTTCCCCTTCCGCCTCGTATCTTTGGATGTGTCTATTTTGTTCACCAACTCCAGCAAGGAATTAACAAATTATCTCCACAAGCCATCAAATGTATCTTCCTTGGTTACTCAAGAACACAAAAGGCTATTATTGTTATAGCACCTCGCTTAAAAGATTCTTTGTGTGTGCACATGTGACATTTTTTGAGAACACTACATACTTTTATAAGAGTCAAGATGCCAAAAGCTTCAATCATTGTTTACCCTCACTTGTTGAAAACTCCTCGGATAATTTGCCTAACAGTTTAGGCAATTCACCTTAGGTTCTGTTCCTTCTTATCTTCCTCAATTGTCTCAATCAGAATTGCAGGTTTATTCCCAAAAGCCACATTGAATAGTAGCTGGCCATCCAAATGAGCCTAATTTGTCTCTAGATTCGAAAAACAATGACCTAGACTGGCCTATTTCCTTAAGGAAAGGTAAACGATCTTGTACCAATCATCCAATTTCTAATTTTGTTTCTTATAACTATATGTCCCCTCTCCTTTTGTTCTTTTTTATCAAATATGGATTGTGTCTATTCATAACAGTATAACAGAGGCCATATAGAACCGTAGTTGGAAGCAAGCTGTGCAAGAGGAAATAAATGCTTTATGGTCAAATCACACCTGACAACTTGTTACTGCTACTCGTGATGCCTCAATTGTTGGTTGTCGATGGGTATATACTAGTAAGACTCTTGCTAATGGATCTATTGAACGACTCAAGGCTTGTCTTGTTGCTAAAGGATACATATAAGTCTATGGTATTGATTATTCTAAAACATTTTCTCATATAGTAGAAGTGGTGTCAACCCGTATTTTTATCTCCTTAGCTGCAATTTGTTCTTGGCCTCTCTATCAACTTGACATAAAAATGCATTCCTCCATGGCGATCTAGAAGAAACAATTTATATGCAACAACCTCCAGGGCTTATTGCTCGGGGGAGTCTGAGAAAGTGTGCCTGTTAAAGAAATCTTTATATGGTTTAAAGCAATCTCCTAAAGCATGGTTTGGACGGTTTAGTTCAATTATGAAGAAATTTGGTCTTAAGCAATGTGGAGTAGACCATTCGGTGTTCTATCAACACACAAGATCTGGTAAAATTCTATTGATTGTATATGTTGATGATACTATTATTACTGGTGATAATCAAAATAGAATTCAGAGATTGAAGGAATTCCGGAAACAACAATTCCAAACAAAAGAACTGGGTCTACTAAAGTATTTTTGGGAATCTAAGTTGCAAGATATAAAGATGGTATTTGTCTATCCCAATGCAAGTATGTTCTTGATCTACTAGAAGAAGCTGACTTGTTGGGATGTAAATCGTTGGATTCTCCAATAGATCCCAACATCAAACTTGATGCATACCAAAGAGAATTCTTGAAAGATCCACGAAATTGTAAGAGATTGATTGGGAAATTAAACCATCTTACAGTTATTAGGCCTGACATTTCATTTAGTACAAGTGTGGTGAGTCAATTTATGCAATCTAGACCAGTCATTGGAATGCAACTATTCGAATCTTGAAATACCTCAAGCGCAATCCTAGCAGAGGACTCTTATATAAGAACCAGGGGGATTGTTCAGTTCAGGCCTATAGTGATGTCGATTGGGTTAGTTCTAGGGCTGATCGACAATCTACTACAAGTTATTACGTGTTTGTTGGTTTGATTTCATCGAAAAGCAAGAAGCAAATAGTGGTTTCTTGTTCAAGTGCAGAATCAAAATAAAGAGCCATAGCATATACAACTTGAGTACTTGTTTGGATAAAACAAATGTTGTAGGAACTTGAATTTCAACAAACACAACTTATGGAGCTAATGTGTGATAATCGAGCAGCCATTTACATTTTTTCTAATCTAGTTCTTCATGAATGCACAAAGCATATTAAAGTAAACTATCACTTTGTTAGAGAAAAAGTGCAACAAAATGTGATAAAAACCACTCAAGTGAAGTCTGAGGACTAGTTGGCTGATCTACTCATCAAGTCTTTGGTTGGAAGTGTAGAGAATCCCGTAATAGTAGATAGTCCCTTAATTAAGGGATTATTCTTAGAGATTATCCTTAGCTTTAATATCTAGCTATATTAGAGATATTTCCAAATAAGGAGTCTTCCTAAATTATGAAACTACCAAAACTATGTACCCTAGCTCTATATAAGAACCTACGAGTCTGCAGCATATGTAGATACTAACTTTCAATATATATCGAAGTTGTTACATGGTATCAGAGCCTCACGCTCTTCCATGAATTACAAGGCTGCAATGGTGGGGTCTCAATCTTCATCCCTCAAGACCACCAGTAGCTCTACCCCTTTCTCTGGATCAAGAAATCAACCTAATTTAGTTAGCATACAACCAGAAAATTCCCTACAAATGTCAATCCAGAAGCTGAATGGAAGAAACTACCTAGAATGGTCCCAATCAGCCCGTCTTGCAATTACTGGAAAAAGAAAGATAGGGTACATAACAGGAGCAATCCAAACTCCAAGGTCAGAAGACCCCAATTTCGACCAGTGATGCTTGGAGAATGCCACGGTTACAGCCTGGCTTATCAACTCCATGGAACCAAGGGTTGGAAGACCCTTTATTTTTCTC
>JANKOD010062484.1:0-11517 GCA_026284645.1 Erythroxylum acuminatum | reverse complement strand
AAACTACTCAATGTTACCCTGGGTATCCTTCTTGGTCTTAAACACTTGCAATTGACGGATCTGTAATGTTGAGACAAATCAACTAGCTCTCATACCTTATTGTGTTGCATAGATCGCATCTCATCCTTCATTGCTTCCGACCATAAGACTGTATAAGGTCTAGAAATGACTTATGTAAAAGTAATTGGATCCACAAGATGTCTTATATCATCATCTTATTCACCTAAATAGACTATGTAATCAGATGAGATAGCAGTTCATCTCTCTTTAGTGGATCTATGCAATTGCATTGGTTCTTGTATCTTAGGAACCTCTGCTTGTACAGGTATGGATTCCTGTTCCTACATAGGCATGGTACTCAGACCTTGATCCACTGGACCAGACTGTATGAGCGACGGATATGAAATAATTGTAGTATCCATCTTGCTATCACCTAAAGGATGGGAGGCTCCACCCTCATCATGGATATCGTATTTCAGAAACTTAGCCGTTTGTGATTCCACTATTCTGACCCCTCCTTTTCTTCAGTAATATATGTAGCCTTTAGAGTGATTGGGATAACCCACTAGATCGAAACGAGTAGAACGAGGTTGCAGTTTGCTTTCATAAGGATTATATAATCGTACCTCCGCAGGGCAGCCCCACACACAAATGTATAAAAACCTTGGTTTCCGACCAACCCAGAGTTCAAAAGGAGTCTTAGGCACTAACTAGCTTGGGACTCTATTTAATATATACAATGTCGTCTTAATGGCCTCACCACAAAGGTAATTGAGTAGTTTAGTCCTACTCTACATCTACCTCATCATGTCCTTTAGGGTACAATTATGTCTTTTGTCCACATCATTTTACTTAGGACTACCCGATATAGTGAACTGAGTCACTATTCCAAACGATTCTAAATACCTAGCAAACAGACCCTTTTCTTATCCTACAACACCATGTCTGCCATAATTCTCAAAAATAAAAACATTATGTTTGCCATAGTAATCTCCTTCCTGACCAGATCTGACAATCTTTATTGATTTTCTCAATTGGTTCTCAACCTCAGTTTTGAAGATCTTGAATTGCATAACACTGTTGTATAGGGTCCACTTATGTCTATATGTATGAGGTCTAACAAGCTAGAAGCACGAGTTGACCCATTCTTCTTTACCTTGGTCAACTTACCTCTGTAGCAGTCAATATATGTTTCCAGATAACCAAAGTCTAGAGTTGAAGAATGTTTTTCTTTGTCAATCTCTTAACCTTTTCTCTAAAAATGTGGTCTAAACGTTTATGCCACAACATGTATGACATTTTCTTTATCAAAGGTCTCTTATAAGTCACAAGTTCGGTAATATAAGAAGAAGCATACATTTTATTAGGGGTAATACTCATTCTACATAAACCATACGATAAGAAGACAGTTCTGATATGTTTTACATTAATAGATATATTTACAACTGAAGTTTCAAATAGAAAATGATAACCCTCTTTATCCAAAACTGATACAGAGATAAGATTCCGTCTAAAAGATGGTATATAAAATGTGTCCCCGTAAAACCAATACAAACCCTATATAGACATTCAAACTTACATCCCCTACATACAAAACATCTACTTCTTCATTATTGTCGACTATCAGCTTCCCCTCTCCTTTAGTTGGCCTTGTCATGGATCTGATCCCTTGCATTGCGAAAACAACATGATTAAATGCTCCACTATTTAGCCACCAAGAATTTGATGTGGCTATAGCTAATTGGATTTATAAATCATATAGTCCGAGGAGTTACTTGACAATTCTTGTTTGACTTTCCGGACTTCGTACTTCTGGCAGTCAAATTTCTTATGTCGGTTTAGCCTTCCCTTGCCTTTGGCTGCATATAAGACTGTATGAGGCATGCTCTTCAGCTTCTCCTCTACCACAACACATTGAGAAATTAGGGCATTGATATCCCAAGCCTCATCCTGGGAAATGTATGAAGTGAGCGGCATCTCAAACTCTCGCGGAAGAGTATTAAGGGCCTGGTGCATAATCAATGTATCGGGAATGAGAAAATACAGTACTTTCAGCTTACTCTGAAGGTAGACCATCCTTATAATGGATTCCCTGACACCTCCTTCTCTTGTATACCTTATGGAGAATAGATCCTTAATTAAGGTATTCAGCTCAGGATTGGATGAGATCTTGTACCTTTGGGAAACATTATCCATAAATTTCTTTGTTATATTGGTGTCCAGCAGTCCACTCAGTAAATCATCTGGGATTGAACTCTTAATGGTAAAATAACACATCCTATTTGACACCTCCTAGATTGTAAAGGCAGCCTTATCAGCTTTCGAACTTATGTCCATAGGTGGAGAGGGTCTCTCTATCAGCATAGCCATGTTGATGTCTGCCATTTCCAAGGCAAACTCGACATCCTACTTGCACTTCTTGAAATTGAAACCAGTTAGGGTTTCAATAGTGGCAGCATTGTTGTTGACAGAACTGGTGACTGCAAAACAGACAATGGAAAAATTAGCACAAATATATCACGATAGCGATATTCAAAGTGTTAAAGAAATATTTATATTGAGAATCCGATCATATATATTATGAAATATCTTTAGGGTGAATACATAATATATGCAATTAGACCTTCACATAAAAACGATCAGAGTACAAACCATCAACTCTCATGACACTACCACCTTTAAGCGAATAGATCATTTAGTCAACGACTTTCCTCTATCTTATGCCTATATACATATTTCAAAATCTATGCAAGACCAACACCTTTGGGTAAAATATCCAAACATAAGACCAGAGATATCCCCCAACATGTAAGCAGAATAATTCAAAATACTAACTTGAAAGGTCACTTTGATGACTACATTCTCATCAATACTTGAAAGGTCCACAAATATAAGGGATACATCTTTATGTCATCCTTACTCTATATGGGCATACAGTATGTGAAAATGTAACATCAATAATTGCAACAACTAAATGCACAGTTGAATTATCACATACTCGTGCTAAAGACATTCTTTAAAAACTTTATTTGAGACTTTCGTAGCGAAAAATCTCAATCAGAGTGACTATTGTGTAATACCAAACACTGAACTACTCACACGACACATGAAAATCTTAAGTGTCTCCCTCATGTGAAGTTCAAAATACAAAGATTCATTTAAAACGACTTTAGAATGTCTAAATCCTTTTCTGGAATGAAATTACCAATGTAATTAATCCAAAAAATTAAAAATCACTTTAAAAGATTCCTCCGACCTAGAAATTGACCCAAAAGGACCCTGGGCACCTTTACGAGAACTATGAAATTTTCTCCCCTTTTTTTCTTCGTACTAACGTCAGCAGTCACTGTAGCGTTGACGCTAGCATGTTACTGTGTGCTGACATCAATGTGATATCATTGTGACGCTATGGTGTGAGTGAGCCGGTGGCGCGTACACTGTACGTGCATACACCCGACGCACTTCCGGATGCATTCGGTACATGCACACACGCACCGACACGCTAAGACAATGTTGACTAGTGTGGCTCATATGCCCATACGCGCTGAACCTATATGGAACGTGTATCACACATGCTTGCCACGTGTCAGGATAAATGGTGGGTATGTGTGCCACATGGGCCAGACCTGACGCCGTTGATTGAAAAATGAGTCCATTGTGGTGCATGTATTGCATCCATCAGGTGTCTCTCCACACGCCACCCATCTATACACGCCCTCCAAACCAACTTAGTGGTGGTACTATGCATGAGTCACGCGCCCAACTTTCACCGTCACTGCACACACTGAAGGTAATTTCTGGCGAGATTTTTGCTAGTTTTCGTACTTTATGGCTCATTTTCGACCCGTTTCCTAATTCTATGCACATATAGCCCACTTTCATGCATCCATACGTATGAAAAAACTAAAAAAAGGATCAAAACCATCCAAAACCCTTATTGATGGCACATTGAAAAAACTTTGTTTTTCACCACCTGATCATGTAACTACTACTTTGATATCACTTGTAACACATAGGATGAACCTTATTACGTGTCCTGAATTGTTCGTGAAAGGGAAATAAATGAAATAAATGTAGAATACCTAATTTTGGTTCCATTAGAAGTTTACAAGAGCTTTTCGAGGTCATAATGAGCTTGAATTCATCGGGACCTTCACGAGAACTTTTCACGTCATGTAGTTAGCGCCTTTCTATAGTTTTCTCAATATGTAAGTTCTCTTAATGGGTCAGAAAATACATATGCTTACGAATGATATGAGCAACTACAGGAGACCTTAACCTATTTATATAACTTCCATATCAGGTTTCCCCATCATAGGCTCGATATGGGTCTGGTCCACACTAATCAAGATCTATTTTTCTCCTGGACTTTGTCCTATTAACTTAAATCATTTATTGGGCTACTTTATGATCTTTATTTGAATCAAATTATATAACTTAACCGATAAGTCATTGAAAATCGATAAAATGCAATTAATTTTTGTCCAAATTTATGAAAAATGTCTTACAAACATATCCAATGTGTTTATGTGATAACAAGGAAGAATGTATGCAAAACATTCATTAGCTCTCTTTTTGTTTTATTTGAAATAATTGTGATTAAGGCAATACATTGTTACCGTTGTAATGATGAGAAAGGACTTTTTTATGCATTGCATCTTGGTGGAACAAGCTTTGTGTATTGTGGGTTCAACTAGGGGATAGATGTCAGTCTTGTTAATCAAGAATTTGTTGAGGTGTCAATTCCTCTAAGTTTAATGACTAGTTCTTCAGATGTAAGTGTTGTGATGTTCAGATGATTGATGAGACCATCCATAACAGTTTATGTGTAAGATCTCTCAACTTTTAAACTTAATCGTCATATCAGGCATTGTTTGACTGTATAACAGCAAAACTTGCAAAATTTGTTGCTGAAGAAGGGCAAGAATTCCATCTCCCCCTGGTAGAAAGAGGGAATTAGGTTTCACCTTTTCATTTCCTGTCTTACAATCATCCATATCATCCAGGACCCTTGTCCGGTAGACGAAAGGTTTCTCCACAAGTGACGTTATTATGTCTTGATGCTTGATCTCTCTTTTACTTTTTCATTGTATAATGTTTATTGGTTTTGATCAAGTTAAAGGTAGGTAGCACTATATATTATTCTGGACTGACCATTATAAACATGATAAGGACATTCCACCTTGTTTTTCTAAAATAGGTGGGCCAAGATGTGGTAAAGGAATTGACAAAAGTCATGGAGAGATAAGGTGTTGAAATGATTGCCTCGACTTTGGTAATTTAAATTTCTTGTAGTTACACAGCAATGGCAAACATATTTCCCTTTACTAATCTTCTGATATATAATGGTCCTGCTTTCTCATGTCGGTATGAGTGTAGAGAAATATTTTATATGAGTACTGGTATTTTTCTATATCTAATTAACAGTGTTGAACTAGGTAAGCGACATAGTTGGAACACTAGCCGGAGGTAGGTACACCAGTAAGGAATCTTGAAGGCTTGGGTCATTATCCCAACAAATCTCCACCTTGACATAAGACCGAAAGTAGGAGCTCTCTTCGTCGTAATCCCTGAAGGGCACTCAAGTATTAAGAATACCAGATAAGTCCAGACAATGCTTGAACTTAGCAATAAGTAGTGACTTGGTCAACATATATCTTTTATGGCCTCGAGAAGTAACGCTAGAGGGAACCCATAGATCAGAATGAATATAAGGTAGAGTATCTTTGATCTTGTAAATCCCAGGGGAAGAGAAACTTACTTTAGTCTGTTTACCATTGACATAATATTCACATAACTCTGGGTCAATTATACCCCTCTTGCATAAGATTTGCAAACCTTTGACACCCATATGGCCCAAGCAGTAATGCCACATCTTGGTGGCATCTTGGTGAGACTTAGATAAGACAACATCAGTAGTATCAATAACAGTAGAGCCCTACAACATATAAAGAGTACCATGTCTTTTCCCTATAAGGATTACAAGATTACCTCGAGAAACCTTCATGACTCCACCTTTAAAGGAGTAACTACACCCAAGAGACTCAAGTGTACTAAGTGAAATAAAGTTACATTTTAAATCAGGAACGTGACAAACATTAGTGAGGGTTTTAACAACACCATCATGAGTTTTAATATTGGTTGTACCTTTTCCCACTACATCACACTATGCATTGTTACCCATAAGGATAACACCCTTAGTAGTTTCACAGGTAGCAAAACAATCCTTGTGAGGACACATATGAAAAGTACAATCGGAGTCTAGGATCCATTCATATTTGTATTGTTGTTCACCTTGAACAACCAAAAGAACTTCACTTCTTGAACTGAATTAACCACATCATCCTTAGAGGTAGAATCAGAATGATTTACCTTATTTTTACCTTCTTTTTTGAATTTATGTTTCAATTGATAATAGTCTAAGACCTTGTGTCTGAGTTTCTTGCAATATTTACATGTAATATTGGCATTTCTACCTCTTAACTTAGATTTAGACTTCTTATGGCTCTTATTGCTCTCTCATTTCTCAAAAGTTCTACCTTTAACCGTTAAACCCTTAGCCTCCTTCTCAATGGAAGCATCAAAATTTTCTTTAGACAATAAAGCAAATTTAACTTCTTCTCAACAGAGAGTTTCACGGTTACCATAAAACATAATTTCTTTAAAGTGCTTATACGAATGAGGTAGTGAAATAATAAGAAGCACTGCTTGATTCTCATCATCAATTTTAACATCAAGATTTCCCAAATCAATAATAATGGAATTAAATTCATTAAGAAGAGATGGGATGGGGGTACCTTCGGACATCTTGATTGTAAAGAGATGTTCTTTGAGAGAAGTTTTTTTAGCTAGATTCTTTGTCATGTGAAAGGACTCCAATTTCAAGCGGTAGTCTCATAGACTACTTTTTGGAGCACTTCACGCATAAAGTACAACTGAATAGTGGATAAGGCTTTTTTGTCCAACTCTTCCCAATCCTCGTCTGATATATTGCCAAGTTTCTTTGTCTTGCTAGACAAAGTTTTCTTCAATCCATGTTGTGTGAGAACGACTTGCATCTGGACCTTTCAAATAGAAAAACTAATTTTTCCATCGAACTTGTTGATGAAAAATTTGGTTGAAGGAGACATGGCAACATGACTTGATTGACTGAATCAAACCTCGCTCTGATACTAGTTTATTGTGTTAGTAGTCGCAGAAGCAATAAAATCAATCAAGTAAATAAAGAAAAATAGTAGAAGGATTCAAAGAATTTTTACGTGGAAAACCCAAGTGCCAGGAGAAAAACTCAAAGGGTTAAGAAAGCTCGAAAATATTGGACCCTATTTTCGGAGCCTAACATCGGAGTCGTGAAACGTAAGTCTCTGATACCACAATATGTGTTGGCCCCATTACCAGACCGTTCTTATACTGAAATAGTATTATGTGCTCAACTTCCATCTAGAAATTGAAACTCTTAGAGACTGAATTAGAACTCTATTTCTTCAAACAAATTGCATCCCTATGTATCTTGTTTATTTAGAAACAAGAATCATCTTATTCGAAGCTCTATAGATCAAGATATGATCAGTAAAATATCCAATTCATACTCTTCCAACCGATACCCTTACTTTGATTAAAACAATCTTTTTCAATTCAATAGAAAAATCTATAAATTTTCATGGAGAGGTATAGAAATTTGTTAGGAATCCATTGGTTCAAAAATCAGGTCCTTTGGAGGTCGGATGACAAAGTTATGGTCAAAAGAGTCAAACATGTTCAAAGCTGGAAAACCCTTCGGGTGCGATCGCAAGGAACAAGGTTGCGATCGCAAGGAGCAAAGGTGCGATCACAAGGAAGTTGCGATTGCAAGGATGAGTGGTGCAAAGGTAAGGGTGCCTGGTGTGATTGCAAGGATGAATGTGTAATTGCAACAGAAGTTGTCCCGTGTATATCACATCCTCTACAACATCCTAACTTGTAATAGTCATATCTCTCAAGTCCGACATTCAAAAATTGCATACTATATACTGTTGGAAAGATAAGACGATAAGGTACAACTTTCATGAAGAAAATTTTGTCTAATTTAGCCTAGATCATTACAGTTTTTCCCCTGAAGTCAAAACACACAAATCTTTACCCCTATGGAAAACTTGAAAAAAATGCAATATACAAACTTGGAAAATCATGTGCAAAATGGAACATATTTCATTAACATCAAAATATAAGAGTTTTACAAAGCTTTAATGGCATTTCAAGTCATAATACATCAGTTGAGTTCATAAACCAAAATTACAAAATACATTTGAATTAGGAAAACTTGAAATGCGTCTAAAACCTTGCATTTACAAAATCTAGCTTGAAGTAAAAAAATATGCCTAATCGGAGTGATGCCTTGACCCTTTTTCACTAGATTTCTTGCTCTTCTCCTGAAGATGGAACGTAAAAGGAGAGAGTGAGCTTAAAGCTCGCAGATAACGGTTTTATAATCTGTGATTTATAAGCCACATGAATCATGCATTCAACAAACTTGTCAACACATTTAAGCACATAAGCACGTCAAGATAGTTTGGGAGGTCCATAAACAGAACGAACTAACACATTCCCAAATCGTGGTTTTGTGTAGTCAGGAATGTGAGGGATTCTATGAAGGAGTTCCATGCCACTAGCAGGCGGGCGGGAGAAGCCTTTAGTCGAAGTGCACTTGACATACAAAATGGACCAAACCAAACCCACATAACATGTATTTCATAACTTGTAAACATGTTGTCCAAAATGACACTTTTCCGAAACTTGATATCATAAACTTGATATCCTTTCAAAATCATTTTCCATTTTTCCATTTCATAAATCAATAGCACAATTCATATACAAAACATGTGGCACATTCTCAAAGCATTCAAAGAGCAATAAATGCACATTTAAAAAGTAGTTGAAATCATTTATTTCCATTTCTTGAAAGAGACATTAATGGCTTGTTACTTAATTATAAAAATGTAACTCACCTTGAATTCATTGCTTATAACTTGCTCAAATGTGCCTCTCCTCTTGCTCCTCTTGTCTTTCTTAATTCCCTTTTCATAGGCAAAAATCTCAACTTCAATAGGGTTGCAAAATTGAAAACCCATAAAGCATATTCAATAAAATTAATCCTAGAATACTTAAACCCATGTATTTCCTAAGCTTCATGAACCAAAACCCTTTCATAAATCCAAAGGATTAAAATCAAACTTACCTTGAATCTTCACCAAAAGAAAAGATTGTTGGCTCAAATGGAAGCTCTTATCTTTCTCTACCTTTTTCCCTTCTTGCACAACCTCAAAATCTCTCTAGAAAAATTAGAAAAGATGAAACCTTAACTCAACTCTTTTCTTTTCTTTTAAACCACCGAAACCTCACTTCTTCTCTTCTTTCTCCCTTATTTTTGTATTTTCTATCTTCTTTCACTTTTCACTCACGTTTTTCTCTTCTCAAGTGTAAGACAAAAATTCCTTCTTCCCATTTTGCCCTTCGTTTAAGCTTTATGTCTTTTAAAACTTAAATGATCTTTCAAAAATGCCCTTTATGTATTTTTACTACTTAAATTCAATTTACACCATATTATACTCTAACTTAATTTTAATTTCTCCTTATGCTTGCAAAAATCATAGACTAAGTTCTAAACAAATAAAATAAAGTAAAATGAATAAACACATAAATAAAGAAAAATTTTGGGATCCAACAAAAAATATGCACTATGTCAAGGAGAAAATTACAACTGTTTTTTTTCTCTCTCACAAACCTCAGGACTAATGAAGAGGACACCAATATGATGTTACATAGACCCATACAAGGTGTTTATATAGTAGTATAACTCTATGGTAGAAAACCTAGACAGAATAGGAATTTAGAAATATTGTCAAAAAAGGAAAGTAAACCTATATAGAGTAGGAATCTACACAAAGTAGGAATCAACATAGAGTAGAAATCTTGAAGGCTTAGGTCATTATCCTAACAGGGATAAATAGTATGGGGAGTTTTTCTAAGAATGGCCAAAGAAGCTGCCTTTTTGGCGATAATCTTCCTCCAAAACTTAAAATTCCCTTCATATTGAGGTAAATTCGATTATCTATACATCTAGGAATTGCTCCATTGTGGTGCATTGTTGAAGTAAGCTATTTTTTCAAATAAACTCTGGCGAATGAAATGCCAATACATTGTCACAGCTGATTGATGGGAAGAAATCAAGAAGTTAAACAATAAAACTAATTACTTTACATGAAGCTTTGAGAGCACAAGTACATTGAATCTTTTGAAAGAAATGTTCCCTGGAAAAGGTTTTTTTTTAATTTTTTGGCCTAGTAAATGAAAATCTTGGAATGTGGAAGTCAATGTGCTAATTGTAGTACTACATTGGAAACCATTCCAGACAGTTAATATAGTTCCTGAGATATCTTGTTTTCACGTAAAGATTCATTTACCATTTTTTTTTGGGGTTGTTGGGAAATTGTTTCTTTTGCTTATTTATCTCTGAGAACTATGTATATGCAAAGTGGTTTATGGGTGCTTATGACCAGTAGCGAAGCTACTTGTATGGGAGGTTGGGCAAATGCCCACCCTCAAATTTTTTTTTTTATAAAAAAAGTATATATACACATAGAGGTTGTCAACTTAAAAGAATATTTTGCCCAGGGTGAATTGGATAAAAAAAATTTTTTGCCCCCCTAAAACAAATTCCTGACTTCGCCACGGCTTATGACCAATTCAGTACACGTTAATTGAAAGCAGTGAGATTGTTTTGGAGGGATGTGTATTTTCTTATGTAGGCTACACTCTTACAAATATAGTGCAATATCTTTCTTTGTTCGTAAATTATTAATAAGCATACAAGAATAATTTTGTAAATTTTTCTCAATTTATCTGCTGAAGTTGGGAAGTTGATAAACTAAATGGAATGCTTATGAATAGAAAGGATGACTGTATGTGTGTATGTTTCTTTTGCACTATGTTCGGGCATAGGTTGGTTTCTGCAAGAAAGTTTACAGTTGGTACAGCCTGCTATGTTTGGTTGAATTTTGAAACACATGTGAGATGACTGGCGACGCATGAATCCAGTACGGTGGACAGGACAGGGGTTATCAGGTACTGTTTCTCTATCTTTATACACCTTCTTCGTTGATGATGGGTGGGACA
The DNA here is from genome assembly GCA_026284645.1 of Erythroxylum acuminatum. NCBI lineage: Eukaryota > Viridiplantae > Streptophyta > Magnoliopsida > Malpighiales > Erythroxylaceae > Erythroxylum > Erythroxylum acuminatum. The sequence goes on along the minus strand of JANKOD010062484.1, from coordinate 366 downwards.
AGTCGTAGCTCTTTGGCCATCAAAGGGAATCCGCATTATCAGGTATCTAAGTGGATTACTTCTCCCTGTTTGATTATTTAAGTTTTCGGTGTGTAGTGTGTGTATATTGACAGTGGTCGTCGTCCTGTGTGGTTCTTGTCAGTCGGGGATGTAAGGGGTTCCTGTTCCAGCCATCCGCGTAGTTGATTTTAGTAGTTTTGTATGCCGGTGCGATTATGTGTTTTTAGTATGGATTATTGTTAGATAAGTTTACGGCAAGACCTGTGGGTTGACCACGTTCCGCACTCGTACGCTTCCCCCTGAGCCATGAACACTACCCATGCTGTTGCGTAACGGGTGGAGCTCTTTTGCTCGCCATTGTTGTAA
>JANKOD010062457.1:0-11519 GCA_026284645.1 Erythroxylum acuminatum | reverse complement strand
TCATGAATTAGGAGTCAACAAGTGCATAAATACTTTAGAAAACAGGGCCAATTTATAGTATAAATTTGGCTCAATCAGACCCCAATTGTTCAGAATTTGTAGCCATCATAGAAATTAAATCTCGAGCTGCTTGTGGTGTCTTGTTAACAATGGCTCCTCCACTTGCGGCATCCATCATTCTCCTCTCCATAGGTCATAGCCTTTCATAAAAACACTGAATAAGGGCTTGATCTGATATCCCATGTTGGGGGCAGTTGATACATAATCTCTTAAATCGTTCCCAATACTCATAAAGATTTTCTAAAACCCTTTGTTTAATCCCACAAATATCTCTTCGAATCCCGATGGCACGGGAGGCATGGAAAAATTTATCTAGGAAAATATTCACCATATCTATCCATGAAGTAATAGTCCCAGGGGGTAAGTAGAACAACCATTCCTTAGCTGCATCAGCTAGGGAAAACGGAAAGGCCCTCAATTTAATTTGCTCCTCTGTTACTCCTTGTGGTTTCATGGTTGAAGAAACAACATGAAATTCTTTGAGATGTTTATGAGGATCTTTGTTCTCCAATCCCTGAAAAGTAGGCAGTAGGTGGATCAAGCCCGATTTCAATTCGAAAGGAGCCTCTAAATTCGGGTGAGTAATGCGTAATGGTTGTTGATTGACAGGGGGGCTGCTAACTCTCTCAAAGTGTGAATGTCTTGAGCCATCTCATTTTCTGGATCTGATTCGCTAGAAATATAAAGTGATTTGGGGGCTGTTTGTTCTTTGGTCACTGAAACCAGGGCAGAAGATGCTAGCTTTCGCAACCTTGCTTCTTTCCTCAACTTCTTTGACATCTTTTCTATTTCAAAATCATACTGTAGTGCTCCTATATGATCAAACCTGCTCATAAAAGGATAAAAGCAACCAAACCAGTCCCCAGCAACGGTGCCAAAGTTTAATGGGAGTCGAATCCACCAAAAATAAAATCTACTCCTAAAAAATCAATTAAATTATAGTTAAAGCGAGTAGAGTCGTATCCACAGAGACTGGAGATTAATCAATCCTAATGACAACCAGAGAATCAAGAATGAGGAAATAAAAGGGGGTTTTGTAACTAATGAGTAAAAATACTAAATTTAATAAATGGCAAACAAATAAATTTAAATTGAAAAGAAATCAGATTAATAGCATCTAACAAGGTAATCTCATTCAAATTCTAAGGTTGATTATTGAAACAAAGAATAAATCCAAATCCCATAATAGGCTGGTTATTATTATTGAAAAGCTTCTAATAATCTCATCCTTCCTCAATTTAGATTAGCCGGACACGCGCCTATGACTAACCTCTTATTGACGAACAATCACGATACGCGCCTGGATTTAATTTGCTAACAAATTTAAGAACTAGAAAGACCCAACCCTAATCAACAAGATCAACAAGCGTGATTGTTTAAATCAGATTATTCATTCTCATAATATAACTTGAAAATTATATTACCTGCTACTGTAATCAAGATTAACTAGACAATTACGGATCTAGAAATCATGATTAGCTAATTACAACCCTGCCAATTGTACAACGAGCAATTATTGCAACAACCAACAAGATAATAATATGAATAAAACAGAGAATGAATAAATACTACAGAATTTCAAGGATAAAAATTAAGTTTAGATCTCACAACTCATATGAACTTGAACTCGATTAACCCTTGCTAGACTAAAGTAAGTTTAGTTACTCATGGCTATACAAAACTTGCAAAATAAGAAATAAAATAGTCTTTAGTTTCCTGAAAATCGACCTCTCCCCAATCTTCTGCTGACCCCTTTTTATAGGGAGAGTTCTATTTTAAGAGGGAGAGAAATAGGCTACAGATTAGTATCCCTAACTTCCCTCACTAATCCCCAAAAAGTCTTCCTTTCCAAAACTTAAAAATATTCAAATTAAGAGTTCAGTCACGTCTCCAACTCTGTACCAGAAGTCCATTCACGTGCGACCTCAACCCGTGGGCACGGCTTACTGCCCAGAATCTGAAGTTGGTCTAAAAATTACAGATAAGCAGTTACAACTCAAAGCTTCAAGCATCAGCAATCAAAATGTCTCCAATTCGGCTCGATTGTCATCTCCTGCCCAAAATACATAAAACTAAATAAATTCCACCCTTTCCGCATGAATATTTACCCAAAACATCAAGAAAATCATTAATATAATTAGCAAATATTCACACCATCAAACACCCCTGCACTTATCACAAGCTTGTCCTCAAGCAGAACTTCCATCTATAAACCAAAAACACCCCAATTGATTTTCACACAATCCCCCATCCATCCAAGATGTAACACACTAAGGAATACATCAAAGTCAACATAACCAACGATTCCTAGTTTTCCATAAAATAAACAATTGATTCTAAAAAAAATTTCAACTTAAAAGTCAAGGCTTGATCAATTTCATCACACAATTAGGTTCCAACCTTATTAAGTCAATGCATAGGAGATCATTTACCAACCTACCCAGTCACTCAACTTAGAAAATGAACGTGAGATTGAGATGTTATTCATTATACGACATTTGCAGCTTGCCTAGGATGTCATAAGCCTTTTTACGCAACTACGATCCATTTGTGATGGCCGTCTCCGGTTGCTCAACTCATCACAATCCTAGGTGGCTACTAGCACTGCTCATACTCCCTCTTTGCTTTTGGCCTAAATGTCGACATGGGTTACATGAAGACCCTGGGTTACTTTACTAGAGTGGAGCAGCGGAGCAAATTTTTTATTTTTTTTATTTTTTATTTTTTTATTTTTTTCGATTTTCTTCATTCACCAAATTTGAGCAACTAAGCGAGCTGGGTCAACAATTCCTATGCATGTGACATAGATTTAAAGCAAGCAAACTTAGGTATTCCACTCTATTAATTCCAAGCCTCAAATTGCAAGTTAAGAAGAATTAGTAGCCTCAACCACTCATTCTATGAAAAACCAAGAATTAGCCTGATTATATTAAATTTATTATATAACTTAGCATGTCTCATCATTTCAAGATAAGAAAAGTGTGTGAATTCAAACTCAGGGCCTAATGTCCTATCATGAAAACTACTTAAGCTGTAATTACTCCCCCACACTTAAACCTCTCATTGACCTCAATGAGTATCATATCAAAACATAAATATAGGTCAGCAAAATAAGAGGAGAAAAAGTGGAAGGAGACTGCCTTGAGTGGTGGAGTCGAGAAAGTGGACTAGGATAGTAGAGTGGGTGGTGGAAGATCAAGATGCTAGTGGAGAGCGAGCAGGGTAGCGTCAATTTGGGCAACCTGTGTGGTGATGGTTTCCAAGGTTTGTTCCATGCGATGTAGGCGTTCCTCAAATGATGGAGTGGGTGGCGGAGGCATTAAACTTCAAAATTGACTTGCTTAGAAATCAGATAATAGAGCATTAGTGTGTAACTTCAGGGAAGAAGATGGAAAGAAATTAGATAAAAAGAAAACGAAAGTAAAATGGGAAGTAAAATAACGAGGATACGTAAGGCATGGACACGCCTTAAACTTGGGTTGTCTCCCAGAAGCGCCCTTGTTAACGTCCTAGGCTAGGCGTCTTGCATTCCTAATTCCCTTGATGGACCTTAGCTAAGGTTAATTCCTCCACCCCTTGAGCTTGGAAGCCCTCATAGAAAGGTTTGTGGTGATGTCCATTCACCTTAAAAACCTTATGAGTGTCCAGATTTTGAATTTCAACTGCACCATGTGGAAAGATATTAGTAATAGCCAAGGGACCAATCCATTTAGATCTTAATTTCTCAAGAAACAATTTCAAACGAGAATGATAAAGTAAGAATTTTTGTCCAATTAAAAAGTTCTTCCTGGAAATCATGTGATCATGGAAGGCTTTCGTTTTCTCCTTGTAAATTCTGGAATCCTAATATGTATCATTTCTGATTTCGTCTAACTCTTGTAATTGCAATTTCCTATGTTCTCCAGCTTCGTTCAATTGCATATTACATTGCTTGACAGCACAATAAACACGGTGTTCCAACTTGACCGGAAGATGATAAGGCTTTCCAAAGATAAGGCGGTATGGGGCCATGCCTATAGGACTCCTATATTCCCACCATGCATACTTCAAGTGGCTGGGCAACGACTTTAAATCCAATTTCGATGGCATTGGCTTAGATGCCTCTAACTCGTACACCATTTCGTGGAGCTCATCATGTGAGGGTTCTTTGTCGATCTTACCAATGTTGTCTGGATTTAGACTCTTGCAAAGCGCAATCATTGACTTGTTTTCTGTATCTAATTCAAAAGCGGTTTGGGTTGATGGCTTGATAGTATCAATGCTGGATACACAATTCACATCATTAGGATATTTCATGGCATCATAAGTTTTAAATGTAATCACTTCACCATCAAATTCCATAGTCAATGTACCATCATGAACGTCAATCTTTGTCCTAGCAGTACTAAGAAAGGGTCTCCTTAGAAGAATATCAGATGAGTTAGAGGACTTATCATCCTCCATATCTAAAACAAAGAAATCAGTAGGGAAAATCATACCATTAATCTGGACTAACACATCTTCTAACACGCCCTTGGGATATACTACCGATCTATCAGCTAGTTGAATTATTACCCCAGTTTCTTTCAATGGACCAGCATTTAAAGAAGAATAAATTGACAATGGCATAACATTGATTGAAGCACCTAGGTCACACATTGTCCTTTTTATTCCTACATTCCCATAAGTGCAAGATATAGCAAACATACCTTGATCTTTGCATTTGGGGTGTAACTTCCTTTGAAGGATAGCAGAAACGTTATTCCCCACACTTACCTTTTCATACTCGGTTATTTTTTTCTTGTTATTGCATAGTTCCTTTAGAAATTTTGCATACCTAGGTATTTTTCTGATTGCATCGAGTAAAGGTATGTTAATCTCCACTTTTCGGAATGTGTCGAGAATTTCCTTCTCCTCCTTGTCTTTCTTAGATTTAGCCAATCTCTCTGGAAAAGGAGGTATGACTTCCAAAATTTTAGGTTTTATTGGTGTAAAATTCGCTGGATGCTCCATCTGTTTCTGAATTTCCACCTTTGTTTCGGCAGCTGATGTTAAGCCGTGCCCACGTCTCTTTTCAGCAATAGGTTCCAACTCTTTCCCACTTCTCAAGGTAATTGCGGTTACGTTTTCCCTTGGGTTTACTATTGTCTGAGAGGGTAATTTACCTTGAGACTCTAACTTGCTTAGGGACGTTGCCAATTGACTAACTTGATTCTCCAAATTTTGTATACTTGCTCTTGTCTCCTGTTGGAATTGTTATGTGTTAGTTGCAAGTGATTGGACCATATCCTCAAGAGACATACCTGATCTTGGAGGATTTGGTTGGGGTGGCCTCTATTGAAATTGCTGAAAGTTTGGTGATCTAGACCCATAACTGAGATTTGGGTGATCTCTCCACCTAGGATTATAAGTATTTGAGTATGGGTCATATTTCCTTTGTGGCGGGCCAGGAAAATTTCCAACTGCAGCTGCTTGCTCAAGGGTATCTACTTGCAAAGTGGGGCACATATCCGTAGGATGACCCGTGTAGGCGCAAATCCCACACGTCCTCACTTGTTGCATATTCCCTACAACCAGATTTTGAACCAAAGAGGTTCGTTGATTTAATTTATCTTCTAAAGAAGAGACATTTACCTCATTAACCCTTCTTGAGGGTTCTTGGTGGAACCCAAATTGCTAAGAATTTGCGGCCATCATAGAAATTAAATCTCGAGCTCCTTGTGGTGTCTTATTGACAATGGCCCCTCCACTTGTTGCATCCATCATTCTCCTCTCCATAGGTAATTGCCCTTCATAAAAATACTGAATAAGGGCTTGATCTGATATCCTATGTTGGGGGCAGCTGGCACATAATCTCTTGAAACACTCCAATACTCACGAAGATTTTCTGAATCTCTTTGCTTAATCCCGCAAATATCTCTTCAAATCCCAGCGGCACGGAAGGCCGGGAAAAATTTATCTAGGAAAATATGCACCATATCTGTCCATGAATTAATAGTCCCAGGGGGTAAGTAGAAAAACCATTTCTTGGCTCCATCAGCTAGGGAAAATGGAAAGGCCCTCAATTTAATTTGGTCCTCTGCCACTCCTTGTGGTCTCATGGTTGAACAAACAATATGAAATTCTTTGAGATGTTTATGAGGATCTTCGTTCTCCAATCCACGAAAAGTAGGCAACAGATGGATCAAGCTCGATTTCAATTCGAAGGGAGCCTCTAAATTGGGGTAAGTAATGCACAATGGCTGCTGATTGACAGGGGGGACGGCTAACTCTCTCAAATTGTGATTGTCTTCAGCCATCTCGTTTTCTAAATCTGATTCGCTAGAAAGGTAAAGTGATTTAGGGGCTGTTTGTTCTTCAGTCACTGAAATCGCGGTAGAAGACGCTAGCTTTCGTAATCTTTCTTCTTTCCTCAGCTTCTTTGCTGTCTTTTCTATTTCAAAATCATAGTACAATGCTCCTACACGATCAGACCTAGTCATAAAAGGAAAAGATCAATCAAACCAGTCCCCGGCAACGGCACCAAAATTTGATGGGTGTCGAATCCACTAAAAATAAAATCTACTCCTGAAAAATCAATTAAATTATAGCTAAAGTGAGTAGAGTCGTATCCACAGAGACTGGAGATTAATCAATCCATTTGATAACCAGAGAATCAAGAATAAGGAAATAAAAGGGGGTTTTTGTAATTGATGAATAAAAATACTAAAATTAATAAATAGCAAGCAAATAAAATTAGATTGAAAAGAAATCAAATTAATAGCATCTAACAAGGTAATCTCATTGAAGTTCTATGGTTGATCATTGAAACAAAGAATAAATCTAGATCTCATAATAGATTAGTTATGATTATTGAAAAGCTTCTAATAATCTCATCTTTCCTTAGTTTTAGATTAGCCGGACACGCGCCTTCTAACTAACCCCTTATTGACGAACAACCCCAACACGTGCCTAGGATTTAATTCGCTAGAGGCATTCACATCATCAACATGCACTACAATTATGAAATAGATGCCAACAGTAAGACAATATCTATATAAATGATAACACACTTTTTTTTAACACATATAACATATATATATATATTCTTTCTCTTTCTCTTTCTTCGTTCTTCGTTCTTCGTTCTTCGTTCTTCGTTCTTCGTTCTTCGTTCTTCGTTCTTCGTTCTTCGTTCTTCGTTCTTTTCTTCCTTTTTTTATAGAACACATTTTTGGTTTTTTTTAAACTAGAAGAAAATACAAAGTAACCTATTGACATATAAGGAAATGCAAAATAAACTATTGACACATAAAAAGATGTGTGCATGTACTCAAAAATTATGGTTCAAGGGGCTAGCAATGGAAAGGTGTTTATGGGATTGTGTTTGGGTCAAAGGATTTTGAAAGAATGCCTCTATCATGTTAGCAAAATTCTAGTTCATAAAGCTTTGATTAAGAATTGAAACAAGTTCTAGAGAGTTATGAAATAAGCAGATACACACAAGAATTGAAAAATTCAGGCCCAAATATCCTTCCAATAAGGGTAATATCTCAATGAACAATCTCAAGTCTTAAAAACATAAGGTGCTACTTTGTCAGCATGCCTTCATTTCCTTTTTGTTGAAAATATCGAAAATAAAATTAGCCAAAACTGACTATCATTTAAAGAATGGGAGGTATTTTCAAAAACTCAAGAATCACTTTGAAACTTATAAATTCTTTGAGAAACAAGAGTGACAAGAATCGAATGAGGGAGAATTGTCAAATTGAGGCAAATTTTTCTTAAAAAAAAATCGTTTCTGTAAGAGTATGGCGCCGCGGCAAAACCAAAGTTTGCTTGTTCAATTCATAAACATTGCTGCGGCGAAAAACATGCATATGGCCGCGACAAAGGCACAGTACGCTGTGGCAAAATAGCAGAAACTCAATTTCCACAATCACCAAGTTTAAAAATTATAAACATTATGCATAATTGACTAACACGAACATGTAAATGGCCAAAATGGAGCTCAAACAAGAATAACAAAGTGGGAAAATCTCCCCCACACTTAAACAGAACATTGTCCTCAATGAAGAAGCAAAACACAAGAACAATGGAAATATTAGGGGCAAAAAGAGACAGAGGGAACTTTTATTGGAATGTAGAACTACTGAAGAAAGGAAAAACAAAACCATCTTCCTACTGGGATGGTTTCTCCCCAACACTTGTTTAGGAAAGTAATACATCAAACATTGCATAACTAGTAATAGACCCAAAGTAAATAAACAAGTGAGGGAGAGAAAGAACCTGACATTCATGGTAGTTTTTGGTTCTCAGGTAGAGCTTTAATAGGTGGACTTTCACTTTGAGTTTGGTTCCGGTTTCTTCATGTAAAAGCTCAACCATACCAAATTTGTGCACTTTAGTGACCACATATAGTCCATCCCAACAAGTATTGAATTTTCCATGTTTAAAGATGAAACGAGCCTTGAATAATAGGACCTTGTCCCCTTTCTTGAAGCTCTTTCTTTAAAGAATCCTATCATGCATCAACTTTGTCCTCTCTTTGTAGAGGCGAGAATGTTCATATGCCTCTAGCCTTAACTCCTCTAGTTCTTGCAGCTGAAGCTTCCTTTTTGTACCGGAAGATTCCAAATCCATGTTGCATTACTTGATCGCCCAATAAGCTTTATGCTTTAACTCCATAGGCAAATGGCAAGCTTTTCCGTAGATTAAACGGTAAGGAGACATGCCTATTGGGGATTTATAAGCAGTACGATAGGCCCATAGAGCTTCTTCTAGGCGTAGGCTCCAATCTTTTTTCGATGGTTTCACTATTTTCTCCAAGATATGCTTTACTTCTCTATTTGAAACCTCAGCTTGACCATTGGTTTGTGGGTGGTAAGCAGTGGAGACTTTCTAAGTAACTCCAAACTTGGAAAATAAGCTACTAATGACTCTATTACAAAAATAGGTCCCTCTATCTCTAACCACAGCTTTAGGAATCCCAAATCGACAAAAGATGTTTAACTTAAAGAATTTGGACACTGCTTGCGCATCATCTTTTCTAGTAGGGACAGCCTCTATCCATTTAGACACATAGTCAACAGCTAAAAGGATATACACAAGGCCAACAGATGGGGGAAAGGGACCTATGAAATCAATTCCCCAAATATCAAATATTTCGCAAAATAGAAGAGGTTACTGTGGCATTTCATGCTGTTTTCCTAACCCTCCAAAACATTGACATTTATCGCACGATCGACAAAAATTAAATGAATCCTTAAAAAGGGTAGGCCAATAAAAACTAGAATCTAGAATTTTCCGAGATGTTCTCCTAGCACTAAAATGCCCACCACAAACCATTAAATGACAAGTTGAAATTATAACATCAAATTCCTCATTAGGCAAGCATTTTCGGATTACCTGGTCACTACATAGTCTCCATAGATGAGGGGCATCCCAGATGTAATGTCGAGTTTCTCTTTTCAGTTTTTGAGCCTGCGCTTGAGACATAAAAGGAGGAGTTAGTCCAGCTATAAGATAATTGACGATATGTGCATACTAAGGTTCTTCGAAAATTGAAGCACATAGGACTAAATCAGGAAAAGAATCGTAAGTCAGTTCAGAAGAGTCCACTCCCTATGTATCGTCTAGTAGCCTGTTCAAATGGTCAGCTACGTGATTTGTCGTCCCAACTCAATCCATTATCTCAATATCAAATTCTTGGAGAAGGAATGTCCACCGTATCAATCCAGGCTTCGACTGTGGTTTCTTAGGAAGCTATCGAATGGCTGCATGATCAGTAAAAATGATTGCATGTGAGTTTAACAAATATTGTATAAATTTTTCTAAAGCGAAAACTACCGCAAATAGCTCTTTCTCAGTTTTTGTATAGTTAATCTGAGCTGGATCCAATGTTTTCGAGGCATAAGCGATAACTATTGCTAGTTTTTCCTCTCGTTGGCCCAATATAGCCCCTATAGCACAATTAGAAGCGTCACATGAAAGCTCAAAAGGTAGGTTCCAATCAGGAGCAACTAAAATAAGTGGTGAAATGAGTTTTAATTGCAATGTGTCAAAGGCATTTCTGCAAGAATCATCAAACTCAAAATTTTCATCTTTTTGTAAAAGCTTAGAAAGAGGTAAAGCAATTTTGTTGAAATCTTTTATGAACCGCCTATAAAATCCTGCATGACCTAAGAATGATCTGATATCTCGAACACAGGCAGGATAAGGCAAAGAAGATATGACCTCAATTTTAGCTTTATCAACTTCAATCCCTTTGCTAGAAATTAAATGACCTAGTACTATGCCCTCATTAACTATGAAATGGCAGTTTTCAAAGTTCAAAATCAAGTTCTTCTCACTGCATCTTTTTCAAACTTTTGCAAGACTAAAGAGACAAGCATTATAAGAACCACCATAAACTGTGAAATCATCCATAAAAACTTCCATGCATTCTTCTAAGAATTCACAGAAAACAGCCATCACACAACGCTGGAAAGTCCTTGAAGCATTACATAAACCAAAAGGCATCCTTCGATATGCAAAGGTGCCAAAAGGACATGTAAAGGTGGTTTTATCTTGGTCCTCTGGTGCAATAGGTACCTGAAAGTACCCAGAAAAACCATCTAAAAAATAGTAATGAGATTTGCCAGCGAGTCTTTCAAGCATTTGGTCAATAAAAGGCAAGGAGAAATGGTCTTTTCATGTGGCATCATTTAATCGTCTATAATCTATACATATAAGCTCATCCTTATCATTTTTGACCGCTATGATCCCACTCTTTTTCGACACTACATGTATTGGACTAACCCACTCACTATTGGAAATGGGATATATTATCACGGCACTCAACAATTTTGTGATTTCCTCTTAACTACGTCTAAAATAAGTGGGTTTAGTCTTCTTTAAGGCTGCCTTACAGACTTGGAACCCTCATTCAACAAGATCCTATATGTGCATGTAACACCCCACTCTCGCAAGATATGTACCCGATATCCTAAGTGATATCTGAGTTTGTGCCCTGCGAGGGTGGCATGCTAAAGCACTCAATTATTCAAAAGTCGGTATAAAACTTTTTTTAAAACCACAAACATAAAATGTAGAAATCGATAACCAATTTGGGCCCACTTTCATTCATAAACATTTTATTTTTCAACACAATACAATGAATAGAATTTCAATAGCCAATTGGGGCCCATTACAAATACAAAATACTTTAGTCAAAATGTCTTTACATTCCACCATAAAAGCCTTTGTATGCACATTGAACAAAAATTTCAGAATACAAATTTATACAAAAGTAGGAAAACACTAATGCAAATGCGAACTGATCCCGACCTTTTCTTTCAATCACATGCAGTAAGTATACTCTCGTTTGCCTAATGGGGTATTCTTCTGAATCCTGAAAAATATTTACAAATTTTGGGTGAGTTTTGCGAACTCAATGAGAGACCATCATCGATGGCTCACCCAGTCACATAACATATAATTCACATTCACATCGTTTTATATTT
>JANKOD010062259.1:0-11536 GCA_026284645.1 Erythroxylum acuminatum | reverse complement strand
GGCTTTCATTTTTAGACAAAGAGGGGTTGGTCCCTTATGTGCTGAAGACCTGGCTCTGTTGTCTCGGTGAGATTGGTATCATCCACAAACTTAAAGAGGATGGAGTTGTATGTTCTAAGCAATACCTTATCCAACCATTTCTTTCCCTAAGTAGCCTTAGCACATGCATGGATGACAGGAAAGGTTAGTCGTTTCAACCAAAAAACTCCACTAATGCAAAGGACCATGCGTGAGCACTGACTTGCATGAGTTTGAGCAGAGGGGTCACTATACCATCCTTTGTAACATTCTAGTAATGTTTAAGATGGCACTTATGGTGCTGAATTTGGAGCTTAGTTCTCCAAGCTCCTTACAGCTTATCTGCTACAGGTTTGTCCCCCCAGCCTCCTAATTGCCATTCATGGTTATCCTATTATTAACGTTCAGCACATTTCTAGAGAGAGTAGGAAAATCCTCTCGGGAGAGGAGAGCTTCCCCCAGAGCAGGGCCATTAGGTTCACCCTTGTCCATATCAAGAATGTGGCCTGAGAAGGACTGTCGGCAAGGCAGAAACCTCCCTTTGCAGGTATCTGTCCAAAAAACCAAACGGAGGGAAGAAGAAAGGCAGAACACAGGAAGAAGGAATTCCAAATGTGGAAAGGGTGAGGGGCAAAAAAGGTAATCTGGGTAGAGAGAAGTTTACTCGTATTCATATTTAATTTGTGTTTAAAAAATTTGTTACTTACGTACATGCCCAACAAATTTCGAGTAATTGTGAGTACCCTTTAAACAATTCAAAATTATTATATTATAAATTAAAATTAAAATTAAAATTAAAATTTCAATAAAAGTAATTCTATAACAAAATTACTAAAAGAAGTATAACTCTTACTATAATTAAGATACTTATAAATATGAATACTAATTTCTATAATCATTGACAACTTAAATTCATCATTATCATCATCATCATACCCCGAAGTCCCGCAATGAAGCAGGGTATGGAAGAACCTGATAGTACACAGCCTTACCCTTACATTGTAGAGAGGTTGTTTCCAGTAGGCCACATGCATATGTGACATGATAATAGAGATGTAGGTTACAAGGAATAAATACGTAAAGATTGGTAGTACATTCATATATATACCTGATGGTGACCATAATCTGCTATTACCTTTTGCTTTGCCAAGACTAGCTTTTCTCATTGCTGTCTACGTTATGAGTCCTCCCTGATCAGTACCCTGAGAGTGCGGCAATCTTGCGGTTTTATTCGTCCATCGTAGGAATCTCCCCATACACCTGTGAAGAAGAAGAAGAAGAAAAAAAGGTAGAGATGAGGCGCGAGGGCTCTATAGTATGTCGTTTACCCTTATTCTATCACGTCAGATTGTTCTAATCCTAGCCACTGCAGTGGTGAGGGCCAACTCTGACATCTCTCTCTTGATCACTTCCCTCCAGGTCTTATAAGGCCTCCCTCTCCTCCTCTTATAGTCACTAAGGTTTATTCTCTCGCCACGTCGAACCGAAGCATCACAGGACATCCTACTCACATGCCCAAACCACCTAAGCCTTTTCTCTCTCAATTTGTCATTTATACTAGCCACCTATAGCCTGACCCTTACTACCCTATTCCGCACCCTATCTCTTTTGGTAATACCACACATCTACCTAAGCATTCATATTTCTGCCACCTGCAACTGTTGCATATGTCTACGCTTAGTAGGCCAGCACTTTGCACCATATAACATGGTTGGCCGAACTATCATTCTATAGAACTTCCCTTTGAGTCTGATAGGGACCTTTTTTATCACAGAGAACACCTAACGCATTCCACCATTTGACCCACCCAGATTTAATACGATGTACTATATCGTTATCGATATTACCATCTCTCTGAATGATGGATCCTAAGTATTTGAAACTCGATTTCTGTGGTACGATATCAGTACCAATTGTTACCTCCGCCTCATGTACCATCTGGCTACCCAAAAAGGTGCATTCTAAATATTCTGTCTTAAACATGCTCATTCGAAAATCTTTCGATTCTAACACTTCTCTCCAACGTTCTAACTTGGCATTAACTCCCTCCTTTGTCTCATCCACCAGGATAATATCGTTCGCAAATAACATACACCATGGTACCTCTCCTTGAATATGCTTAGTAAGTTCATCTAACATTAATGTAAATAAAAAAAAGGGCTTAAAGTCGAACCTTGGTGTAGTCCAACACCAATAGCAAACGCTTCTGTGTTACCTCCAATCGTCCATGCACTAATCAATGCTTCTTCATACATATCCTTTATCACTGTGATATAAGTGCTAGGAATGCCCTTTGCCTCCAAACACCTCTATATGTGTTCTCTAGGAACCCTGTCATATGCTTTCTCCAAATCTACAAAAACAATATGCAAATCTCATTTCCTTTCCCTGTAGCATTCCATCAATCTCCTAAGTAGATGTATTACCTCTGTCGTGGACCTACCCGGCATAAATCCGAATTGGTTGTCTGATATCGAAATAACTCTCCGGATTCTCCTTTCAATTACCTTCTCCCACATCTTCATAGTATGACTTAATAATTTGATGCCTTTGTGACATTGTTGGATGTCTCCTTTAGCCTTATACAAGGTGATTAACCTACTCAACCTCCATTCATCCGGCATCTTGGCTGACTCGAGGATCACATTAAAGAACTGAACTAACCATGCAGTACCTACAACACCTAGTCGCTTCCATACCTCTATAGGGATATCATCCGGCCCTTCTGCCCGTCTGCTTCCCATCCCCCTGAAAACTTTTGTAATTTCTCCCCTTGTGATCCTCCCCCATGGGTTCCCGTTTAGATATTGTCCCGACACAAAGTTTCCCCTAACTCTATGTTGACCAATATGTCTTCGTTATAAAGGTCATAAAAGTATCTTTGCCACCGCTGTTTGATGGCGTCGGCCTCTGTGAGTACATATTCTGCTTCGTCTCAGATACAACAGACTTGGTTGAAATCTCCCGTCTCACATGCCCTATCTCATGCTAACTTGAAAATTCTTTGTGCTCCTTTGGCCATATCTAACTCCCTGTACATATTTTTGTAAGCTTCTCCTCTAGTCACTGCGATAGTCTTCTTCGCTTTTTGTTTTGCCAACCTATACCGAACTCTGTTTGTTACACGCTCCACCTCGGTAGCACTTTCCAACAAATCTTTAAAAGCTCGCTTCTTCATCCTTATCGTCCTTTGGACCTCGTCTGACCACTACCAAGATTCTATTCGTCCTCCTCCCTGTTTTTTAGAAACCCCTAGGAGTTTTGTGGCGATCTCTCTTACCACGGGGGCTACTCCCTGTCACATCTGATTTACATCCCCACTCATCGCCCATGGTGTATTATTCCTAACTTGAGTCCTAAAAAGTTCCACCATGTCCCCGTGTAGTCTCGACCATCTGATTTTGCAAAATTGCTTAGTAAATCGCTGTGACCTCCATCCCTTAATTTGTAGATCTATAACTAACAATTTATGTTAGGTTGATAGGCATGCGGCCGGAAGTACTTTGCAATCCTTGCACCACGATTTGGCTCTTGTCCTGGTAAAGATATAATCAATTTGCGTCTTGGTTGTACTACTTTGAAACGTCACTAGGTGCGCTTCATTTTTCTTAAACAAGGAATTTACTATTACTAACTCATATGTGATGGCCATGTCTAATAAATCAACCTCATTATCATTCCTAGAGTCGTATCCAAAGCCACTATGAGTCCCTATATATCCATCTACATTCGCCCTTATATGTCCGTTGAAATCCCCTCCTATGATGATCTGCTTAGTGTAAGAGATTTGTTGAAGCACTCCATCCAGCGCTTCCCAGAACGTACGTTTTTGTTGATTGTCTGAGCCAGCTTGAGGTGCATATGCACATACTATGTTGAGAACCATACTACTTAGGACAATTTTTGCCACCATTATCCTGTCATTGACCCTTGTGATCTCCACTACCCTGTTCATTGTCTGCTAATATACCTACCTCGTTCTGCTTCCACGGACTACCCGAGTACCATAGTTTGAATCCCCCTATCTCCTTGGCTTTGTCTCCAACCCACCTAGTCTCCTGAATGCATGTTATTTGTATATTATACTTGGCTAAAATCTCTACCAATTCCAAAGACTTTCCTATGAGGGTTCTCACGTTTCAAGAGCCCATTCTTATTAAATCATCACCGTCTTTATTCTTACAAGTTGTGTGTCTGAATCCATTCGCTCTATTGGAAGGCATCCCTCTTAACTCGTGCCTCTTACGCTTCTCACAAGTAATATCTTAATAAATCCTCGAAAGCTGAAACAAACCGACCCTCACATAATTAATAAAGTAGGAATAAGAATATAATAATTATAAAAGGAGATAATAATAATAATAAATAAAAAAAGAAAAAGAAAAAGGACGAAAAATATTTTAATTATTAAAAATATTTTTTAATATATATATAGATATAAATTTAAAATAATAATATCAATAATAGAATAATAATAATAATAATAATAATTGTAAATAGAATAAATACAAATAAAAGTAATAATAAAATAATAAAAATACAGATAAATATAATAATTAATGATGAATAATACAAATAAGAATACTAATACTAATAATAATAAAGATACTACGGATAATAGTAATATAAAATATTGAAGATAACTATTATTATTAATAATAATACAAACCTAAAAGAAACACAACAGAATCCTAATTCACGGCGGTGTAATAATAAAGATGGGATAGATAGGTACTCACAGCAGGGTGGGTGACAGGGTGTCAGTATGCTCCGCCGAATTGTCAGTCTGTGATGTACCAAGAATCGGCTGCTCCCTCTGCTGGCTTATGCTCCGTCGCCGATGACAGCGATATTATATGCTGCTCTAAACTTCCACTATCGCAAGGTAGACAACCTAAATTATTCACTATTATTAACATGATTGAAACAATAATTTAATAGTGAGTCATAATACTTATAATGTAACTAAAGTTTTTAAGTATTTTTTAAATTTAGTGGTTATAATTTTACTATTTTATCTTTATTTTTTTTCTTACAACTAGAATTTAAAAGATTTTTAATCTCTTTTTAATTTTAAATTATTATAAGTCGAATAAGTGCAGGCTATATGAGAAAATTATAGGAAAAAGTGAAATATAATTTTAAATTTTAAATATATGAAAATAATTCTAGTATAGGTGGAGTTGATGACTATGTATTACCCTGTCTTACATATACCCATAATGCCCATATACCCATAATGCATAGGGTCAAGATTATTCATACCTTAAAGTTGGAAGAAATCGACAAAGGGGTAACAAAGTCTAATGTGCCAAATCTTTTGGGATCTTTTCATTTTTATCTCAAAATCTTTTAAAATTTTCAATTAAGTGACTAATTTTTTAAAACTCACACAACTCAATTCTGTACTCATAGCCCACCCACTTTATTTCATAGTAACTTGCACCATAAACTTCATCTCTCATCTATCATTTTATCCATTTTGTCATCTTTAAAATAGCGCTCCTCTTTGTCACATGGAACTAGAAACTCGATTACCACACTACATTTTCATAGACTCTCATTGTTTCCTTTTCCCCACACACCTTCAATACTTATATTTCTACCTTTCCATACGCCTCTCTTGTTTGACACTTTACTTGCTAGGTATTTTTTTCCTATCCGTTGACCATTCATTTTTCTATTTAGTATTTTGTGTTGTTTCGTATGTTTTTGTTGCTTTTATATTTCTATTCTGACTGTGTGCATTAAGTTGGAATTGTACGCACACATGACAAGATTCTAACTTGCTACATCTCTTACAAACATTTCATCAAACAACTTGCATATTTATGTTAAAAGTGTCATTATTGTGCTATCAAGTTAAGCCAAGTTGACAAAGTTCTAAAATATAAATTCAAGAATTTCTTTCATCATAATATTTTAATAAACTAACTGACTTATTGGGTCTGTCTGGACATAATCAACCTTTTAGACGGGCAGCCAGTGGTAGAAGAATAAATTATTTTAGCCTTTTGTTTTGTGGTGTGTAAGATTGGTACTTATCCAATCATTTACAAAACATGTTAGCCATTTCCTGATGTTAAATGATTTTTAAAAAGACGCGGTGCTTATGTCATGCATTGCTCATCCATAATCTAAAAAGTGTTTGTTTATGTGTATTCCTTTTAACATTTATAAAAAAAGATGACTTAAATAAAAGACAAAATTGTTGAGAAATCGGGTCAGAAATCGATCCCGACTGTAACGAAATAATTACGAAACTTTTTCATGATTTTTGATTTCTTGAAAACCAAGATCTATTTAATTCTATAAAATGGCTAACACAAATCATAATAAAACAAAAACTTAATCTGTACCTTATTTCGAAGTTTGATCTGTATCTTGTCGTATCCCTTGAACTATTCTTGAAACTGATTCGTCTCAACCACCATAGCCGCACAAGCGTCTGACCTCTAACGGTATCCACAGAATAGGTCGAGAGATCTCTGTAACTCTTACAGAGAAGATTAAGCAAGAAGTGCTAGCCTCATAGAACTTAAGTTTACTTATAATAACCTTTGGGCATTTTAGTAATTTAATTGAAATTAAATTCTAATTTCAATTAAACTTTAATTAGAATTACAAAAAATTATAATTAAATACTAATTATGCCTATATAAGACTCAATATCTCATATTGATCTTTATTTATTAAAATCTCATATTTAATCATAAAGTTTCTTAAACTTTGCAATCAAGTCCAACCTGATTAAATTAATTTTCCTCTCTCCAACTCACTCTATATGTGAGACCCATTAGGTTCCCAAATATGTTAGCAATGATTATAAAATCTAATTTTAATTAGATAAATTAAATCTCCTTTTAATTTATCTTTAATTCTCTAATTAAACAATTTATAATCATAGATCAAGATTGGAATCTAGCAATGCATTATGACCACCCAAATATTTAGGAATGTCAAAGTGGTTTTGACTAACCTTTCTATGCATAATTTTTTTCGTATAATTCAATCATTTCATCATACAATGTTTCGATTAGACATAGAGCATGGAGTTAATGTCTACTCTATTTTAAGTCTAATCATATTAGTTCTCTGTCATTAGCTATCGATTCAATTAATGACATTTGTAAACTATTTACAAAGCATCATTTCACCTTGGCCAAGGATTTCTTGAATTGATACTAATCGAGAATAATGAAACATTCTCCCTAATTACTTTAGGGTGCTGAATCCTAACTTGATCACTCAACTATCTCTACATGATTCAGGCTACATCCAATGACTGCCGATTAAACGACCTATGATTAAATAAATTATAAGTAGTATCAAAACATAACAATCTCCACACAAGATAACTTTGATGACCTTAAGTCAAAGGATCACTTATACAATCATCACAATGAGAATTCCATAGGCATACGAGTAATGTTCCAAATGGATTTCTCATATCGAGTCTGTTCAGTGAACTTGTTCTTTAGCAAGCACCCACACATTTGTTTAAGTATCCCTATACTTTAGCTTACGAGATCAACTACTTCCTTTATAAGGAAAAACAAAACGTGTGCTAGTCTTTTATGTTCTATTAATGTCCAATCTTAATAGAACAATGACTAAGAACATTTAGGAATAATACATAAATACAATATAAATCTCATAATTATAATCTCATTATAATTTAATTTGCAATGTACAATTATCCCATAAACTTTATCATATACATCTAAACATGTACAAGATAAAAAATATCTTTAAATAATTTGTCACTAAACTACAACCAAAGCGATTGGCTGTAGGATATAAATCAACAAAAATAGGTGCATAAGTAAAACGTATTGAATGATTGTATAGGCATGAGCTGCGAATATGTTAGGAATAAAATTGTAAGTGTTTTTAGTCTACTATATAAGTTGGCTATAGGA
The DNA here is from genome assembly GCA_026284645.1 of Erythroxylum acuminatum. Classification (NCBI taxonomy): domain Eukaryota; kingdom Viridiplantae; phylum Streptophyta; class Magnoliopsida; order Malpighiales; family Erythroxylaceae; genus Erythroxylum; species Erythroxylum acuminatum. The sequence continues at coordinate 3,596 of JANKOD010062259.1, read as the reverse complement.
TTGTCCATGTACACCTAGAGAACGATTCAAGATGATCTTTTACGTTGTTTTTTAGGATTAACTATTTAGTGGGATTTGATGGTGTATATTGGGTCATAATTAGAAAGACAATCTTAAGAAAAGAAAATCAAATTTGTTTAGGACCATCTTAATACGATCTTCTGAATAAAAAATGTGTATTGTAGCTTTTGATCTTGATAAGTTATTTAAGAATGTATGATGTATGTAGGTAAAATTATTCTTTCCTGCTAATATAACCTGAGCTTAACTAGGTGCAATAGCAGTGATATTTATGGATAGCCAACTAGATTTATAATTTGATACATGGGTTCCTGTACTTACTCCTTTAGTTTCTGTTTTTGTAATTATAACTGGTAAGGAAAAAGGTTCCCTACTAATTCTTAATCAATTATTTGTATATTCTTGTATAAATTGTTTATGATAAAATAAGGCTTTAATCTGGTAGAATTTGGTGATGTTGAGATGGTTAAGTAACCTAATCTTCCAAGAGACTAAACTTTAATGGAAGTTTAAGTTTCTCTCATGTCCTGTTACTTCAAAAACAACTAACTTGCAAAATATATCCCATATAATTTGATTGATTGTATAAGATCTTTAATAAATGACTTTTCTTATTTTACTTTAATCTATTAATTGTTATATTGGATGCTAACAAATTATACATATTTGTATGTAGGTAAAGAGAAATGGATGGTCTGGATGGAAAATTAACTATGTTTTATGGTAGAAAGTTTATCTATAGGGAAGATGTCAAATATATAGGTGGAGATGTTGAAAGTTAGGGTTTTGAAATTGATAGGTTTTGTTATTGGGACCTTGAAAGGATTCTCATGAAGGATGTTAAAGGTCTGAAAGCAAATAAGTATATGTATAGGGTGCTAGGAACTAATCTAAAAAATGGGTTGATGAAGGTGGATAAGAGTTGTGCTTGTATGAAGGAGATTTGTAAGCTAATTGAAGAATATAAGGTGATAGAGATCTATGTTGATTATGGAACCAAATTTTCACATTTGCAATAATATTTTGATGATGATGATGTGTGGGTTATTACTGGGATTGTAGATGATGTCCCCATCAATGTCACTTAGTCTATTATCGTGTAGTTTACGAATGAAAATGTAGCTGAGCAAGAAGTTGTAGGTATAAGTTACAATGAAGTTGATGTAAGGATTAAAGAGGAGTTTCATTAAACTTTGGATAATGAAAAGTTAGAATTGTTTAGGTATTTAGATGTTTCATTTGAAAGGGGACAAATGAAGAAAAAAATCGAGAATAATGCTTGCAACATATAACAGGAAAAAGGAAAAGCTACAAAAAAAATATGCAGCATATGATGCAGATGATAATGACAAAAATAATATACAAGACGAAATTATGACAAATTACTTTGAATTAGATAAAATTTAATCTTTGAAGGAGGAGGTTTAGATGTAGATAAGGGGTTAGGACATAAATTTTAAGTTTTGGAGATTCAACCCTCATAAGTAAAAGATTGAGATTGAGCTTTATATATTGTTTGATGATTTTAACCAATTCAAGGAAGCACTTCAAAAGCTTATTGTTGATGAAAGAATGGAGTTTATTTTTATGAGGAACAACAGATAATTTGTGAGAGTTATATGTGTTAGTAAGTACTACAAATGATATATTTCAACAGCTTGGTGAAATATTTGAATAGTTTTCAAGTAAGTAATTTCAAGTTTTAGGTAATTATAAATTTAAGATGCATTAATATTGTGGACTAACTACTCACATATATGTATATAAGTAATATTTTTTAACGTAAGCACATGTACAATCCTATTTTCCATAGCAAAGTGTGGGTTCAAAGCATCTTGCTAACAATTACTTTAAGGACCTCCTGGGACTCACTGTGCCAAAACAAATAGACTTAAGGGGGCTTGTTAAGAAAGATTTAAGAGTCAATCTTGGGTGCAATGTTTTTTATAGGGCTAGGAAGTTGGTAGTAGAGAAAATGCAAAGAGATGTAAGAGCAAAATATAACAAGTTATAAGATTATGAGGAAGAACTTTTGAGGTCAAATCTTGGTTTGAGAGTTGGGTTGGTTATTGAAAATCCATCAATTGGAGATGATTTACAGCCATCATTTGATATGATGTATATGTGTTTTGAATGTTGTAAGAAGAGTTTCTTATTTGGATATAGAAGGTTGACAGGACTAGATGATTACTTTCTTAAAGGGATTGTAAAAGGTGAGTTATTGATAATAGTAGGAAGAGAAGACAACAGTCAAATGCTTCCTGTGATATAAGCTATGGTTTATATTGAAACAATAGAAACTTGGAATTGGTTTTTAGAGTTTTGAAGAAAGACTTAGATCTAAAAGATGGAGGTGGATAAGTGTGATTTGTAATTAACAAAAGGTATATTGAGAACTTTATATGTTTTAGTAACATATACTTATTCATATTACTTATTTATTGATTTTTTCAACTGAATTTATATAGGGTCTTATGGATGCACTTAGTAGGTAGATCTTAAGGGCTAAAATAAAGTTTTACAGAAGGCACATACTTGGCAATTAGAGAAAGAGGGATCAAACGAACTCACATTAGAAATACTATTATAAAAATATTGAAAATCATCTAATGAACCTGACTTATATTTTTAATTTAAAGGAGTCAAAACAGGCTTTGAAAATTGATTATAGGGATTTACTAAGAATTCTAAAGGAAAAATGGTCAAGAGTATTTTTAACACTTCATTTAAGTGTGATATTATGGATAATAAATATTATGAAGCATTTAATGGAAGTATAACTGAATTATGGAGTAAACTCATTATTATAATGGTTGAAAAAATTAAAATGCTTGTCATGAAGCAATTAGTTTATAATAAGAACATGGCAAGTAAGTGGAGAGATGAAATTAGTTAAAAAATAAACAATACATTGAGAGTTAATAAGGAGTTAAGTATGGATTGTGAATTTAAGAGTAATGGTGCTAGTGGATTCGAAGTAATAGAAAAAAAGAGTTAAAACATATTTTGAACTTAAGGAATAAGACATGTAGTAGAAGCTAGGATGTGTTAGGAATCTCATGTTCACATGTCATTGTTACCATCAAGTACAGTATTGAAGAGCTTAAAAATTATATATCATATTGGTTTATAAAGGGCAAGTGTCTACAGGCTTCTCAATATATGATGGAGCTAGTTCAAAGATATAAATTCTGGCCTAAAACTAAACATGAACCACCATAACCATCTCAATTTCAAAAAATTCTAGGGAGACTAAAGAAGAATATTAGAAAGTAGGATTTGGAGAATGTTGATAAAGGGAACAAGATGTTAAGGAGATGAATGAAAAAAAACAATAAACATGAAAAATTTTGGTTGTAACCACCTTCTTGATGATGGCATACACATTTTGGCATATCAATACATAATAATGTGTAGGGATAAGTCGACTTGTATAGAGATATAAGGCGCCTTATTCCATTTCGGTACTAACAAGTCGCCTTGTATACCCATGTAAGGCGCCTTGTGTGTGTACAGTACCGATAGATTGTTAGAGTAGTGCCCTAAAGGCAATCCCCTTTAGCGCATTTTGTTCA
>JANKOD010062225.1:0-11538 GCA_026284645.1 Erythroxylum acuminatum | reverse complement strand
CTAAATTGTACCTAAAATCAAATATAAATTAAAGTGAGTATTTTAAACATTTTTGTACCAATAATTGCTAAGTAAAAATAATTAAAAATATCAACAATTAAGCACATATCAAAGAACCTTGTGTTTACAAGAAGACTAGTGGAAGGCACAATTGTTTTCTTAGCCTTGTATGTAGATGGCATACTTCTCGTTAGAAATGACATTACTATGCTTCAATCTATGAAAGCATGGTTAGGAAGTTATTTTTCAATGAAAGACTTGGGCAAGGTAGCCTACAACTTGGGTATTAGGATCCATAGAGATAGATTGAGAAGACTTATTGGACTAAGTCAAAGCACTTATTTCGATAAGGTTTTCCACATATTCAATATGCAAGAATCTATGAAAGGTTTCTTACCCATGTCACATGGCATAGTTTTGAGTAAGGCTCAGTGCCTTTCGACACTAGATGAGCGGAACCGCATGAGTTAGATCCCTTATGCATTTGCTATATGATCCATCATGTATGCCATGTTGTGTACTTGTATGGATGTTGCATATTTTTTGAGTATAAAGAGTAAATTTCAGTCTAATCCAGGTGAAAGCCACTAGATATTTGTTATGAACATTTTTAAGTTTATGATCTATGCAGGTAAGGAAGAGCTCATTGTAAATAGTTACACTGATGCCAGCTTCCAATCAGATAAGGATGACTTCTGGTCATAGTTAGGAATGGTATTCTACCTAAATGGTGGAGAAATGTGTTGGAAGAGTTCCAAGTAGGATATAATTGTTGATTCAACAGTAGAAGCTAAGTACATTGCTACTTCAAAAGCAACAAAGGAGGCTGTTTGGCTTAGAAAGTTCATCATTGAACTTAGTGCAGCTTCTTGTATTGTGAATCCAGAGGATCTTTATTGTGATAATAATGGAGCCATTTCCTAAGCTAAGGAACCAAAATCTCATCAGAAGACTAAACATATACTCGGGGCATTTTCACCTTATTCAATACATTTTTGAAAGAGGTAATGTGAAGGTGTGCAAAGCGTCAACAGATCTTAATGTAGCTGATCTGTTGACAAAGCCTATCCCGCAACCTAAGCATGATCGTCATACTAGAGCATTAGATATTAAACATTTGGATGTGTGATGATATAAGATTGTAATTTTATAACATATTTTTGGATAATCCATTTGTAATACCCAGTTATTGTTTGCTATGTTCATATTTAATAGATTTATAAATAAATTTAAATTATGATCCTATAAATAATCACAATCTCCCATCAAGTGCGTGACTTGATAGTGAGATCTTATTGTAACATAGATACAATTATTCTAAAACATCCCTAGTCAATGTCATTAATGTAAGGAATAATAATGACAATTGAAACTAACATGTTGATTAACTAATGACCATATTTCACAGGTCCTTAATATGGAGATATTATGTTAATCACAAGGGTGAATGTTAGAGAACGTGCAATTGGATCGATCTGCTAATTATAGTCCTTTGACTTGAGATTGTCACAGATTCCTACATTTGGATTAGTTTGTTTTGACAATGTCACACGTCAGCCATAAAAGGTGATTATAAAAACAATGCTCGAGTATGCTATGAATTATATAGAGGAATGTGGATGAACAAAATGGAATTTGTCTCTCCTATATAATAGGAGAAAGATATCTCTGGGACCTTCGATGAGTTGAGACTAAAAAGTTACACGGTCATGCACTAACGAGATGAATGTTAGTTGTTTGTTTCACTGTCTAACTCAGAAATAGAGAAACATAATTGATCCTAAAAAGGATGAAACTATTTGCTGCCTTATACTCAATCAAGTTATGATGAGACAAAAGGACTACTTGAGGATAATTGGTTCTTGTGCAAGTGGGAGATTGTTAGTGTTTGCCTTGCGAACTAATTATAGAGTGTACTCTAATTGATTAGTTGTGATTCAGATAGTGTCGTATTTTGACCTTATTTAATATTAGGTAGTTGTAATCTCTTGTAAGAGACCGCTTATAACTTATGGTACTAAAAGAAGTTTAAGCCTATTACTGATATTAAATAAGCCTACAGGGTCGCATAATAAGCAGATTGTACATTCAATGGACCTGAATCAGATTTGGGCTTTGGGCTTTATGCTTTTCTTATATATATGGATATATGATATGATTAACAGGCTGAAGAGTTTCATTTGCTCAAAACCCTAAAGGAGATCATCCTCTCCTAGAGAGAGAGAGGGGATGAGTCTGGTGCTAGCACATCAGAAAGTGGTGTTTCAGTCTTGCGAGAGTGTGGATGCTAGTAAAGGAGCGACATTAGACATGCTCTTCCCGACACTACCAATTCCCCTTCATATTTTTGTTGTATGAAAGGTATAATCTTATCTAGATTTGGTTTCAATAGTCACATGTGGATACTCAGTTGAAAAGTGTATTGTTGTTGATAGTCTGAAAGTTCTATCAATTTCACCTTAAATCTTTGCACTTGTTATGGAAGTTTTTAACAAAACATTGAAGAGAGTAGTGGAAAAAACTAAAGATTTTATATTTCATTCCAGGCGTAAGAAGCTAAGAATTACCAATCTATGCTTTCCAGATGAGCTCATACTCCTTTCCAAGGCTGATCAGAGTTCTGTATCAACACCTATGAAAGCCTTGAAAATCTTTTACAAGATGTTTAGATTGGAAACTAATTGCTCCAAGAGTTGCATTTATTTATCAACATTAGTTGTAAGTAAGCAATCTACCATTAAAACTATCACCGATTTCAAACTACAGACACTTCCTATATTTTACCAAGGAATTCCCATTTTAGCTACCAACCATACATACGAAGATTTTAGCAAACTTCCTAACTGTATCAACTGTAAAATCACTTCTTAGAGTTCTAAATTACTTTCTATAGTTGGCAGATCTATGCTTATCTTATTTGTACTAAATTTAGCCAATGCTTTTTAGGTTCTACATGTTGTTATACTCAAAAGAGTAACCAAATCAACAAATATGACGTGTAGCAGGAGATAGTGGTAGATTGAGTAATGTTTTATGGGTAGTTTAGTATGTGTTTAGTTGTTAAATTCAATAATTAATGCATGTTTAGGGTAGAATTGTGTTGTTTAGTTAGAAGTTTGTGTTGTGAGTGTTTTATGGGTTGGAGTATGTCATTGAGCTTAAATTTTGCCTATTTGAGGTCCTTTAACATGTTTGTTAATTTTTTAGATTAATTATAGAAGAGTGGAGGAGAATCGGAGGAAGTCCGAAGCAAAACCCAGGGTCACAATCGTGACAAAAGGTAAATGTCAGAGCCATGATCGTGGCCAGAGAGACAGACAGGACGCATCGATTTACCGAACTTCATTTTTTGGGAACAGTTTAGATTTTTGACCCTTGGAAAACCCCAAAGTTTGCCCTAATTGGAAAATACTCTAAAAGGAAAAGAAATGAACCTTAAAAGAAGGAAAAGAAACGAACCCTAAAAGAGGGCTTACATTTTGCCACTTTGGGAAAAAAGCTTCTATAGGAGAGAAGAAGAAGAGAGAGAATAGGAAAAAGAGGAGAGGGCTTCCGACACTGCTATCTTCTCGGGTCATTCTGGTCCTATCAAAGTGACGTAAGGTAAAAGTTAGTGGTTTTTCTCTTCTTCTTCGTCTTTTCTAGCTTTTCTTATGAAGATCTAGAATTACAAGGTTTGAATTGGGATTGAGATATGTATTGTGGTATTTTAGTTGGTGAATCAAGTAAAGCTAAAGGAGAAGAAAGGGAAAAGTACTAGAACTAGTTGTTTGATTTCAAGGTTTGGGATTAAACTTAGTTTAATTTCTGTTTGTGCATGATTGGATGTGAAAAAAGAAACATTTGGATATGGAATGGTTTCTCGAATGATATTTTGGTGTTACTTTGCATGGAATTGGTTAAATATGACAAGAGAGTAAAATGTAATGGAATTTTGTCTTAGGTTTGTTTGAACTTGTCCCATTGTTTTTGCCATACCTGAGACTACAAACCTCCAAATTAGGTAATTTTAATTGGAGATGAAACTAAACATATAAAAATACAAATTTCTAGACAATACTCTAACCTAATTCTAGCTAAATGACATTGAAACTTAAGATTGAAAATGGTAACTTAATTTTGCCCCTGTTTTGAAGTAGCTTTTGATGTTTGATGCATATCTCACAATTTAGAAGACCATATGACGTGATTTTGATGCTATGGAAACTAAAGACATAGGGAAATAAATTAATTGAGACTTAAAAACCTAATCTGAACCTTTTTTATGTGAAAATTTCTTGACAAGTGGAAGTATGAATTCTAGGTAGGGGACACGACGTGAAGGAAATTGCACTATTTTGGGTTTTTTTTGTTTCTGATTTTTACTGAGTCATATCCAATCCTTTTTGGATGTTTATGAAACTTTAAAAATACTTAGAAATAAATGAAATATGACTCATCATATGTTAATTGGGTGATTAAACATTGAAATTTAAGATTGATCATAATATATGCTAAAGGAAATTTACATGTATATAGATGATTTATATGCATATTTATTTCTTATATGTGTATAACATGATTATACAAGTGTGATTTTGATACACTTCTAATGTTGGTAAGTTATGACTTGCATGTATGAACTCAAGTATAGATATATGATTTGTCAATATATGAATTATGAAATTGGCAAATGGTTAAAGGAAAATGTTACAGTACCTGCTTCATTGTTTTGGAGATAGATATATAGGCATGCCTATAGGGTTACAATGCAGCTGCTACAATTTAACTCCAATGGTATCTTCATTCGAGACTATAGTGTCTCTATAGTTTGATGACTTCGAGTATTTATAGTTTGATATTTTCAAGTATCTACAGTTTGATATCTTTGAATATCTACAATTCTTGTTATCCACACCCACAGGAATATACATGCTTAACATAGAAAGTAAATTTAACAGTTATAAATAAGAAATATAGCATGACAATATGAATAATTGGTATTTATGCGCATTTGTATTGATCATTTATAATAAAGAGTAGTTGTATTGATAATTTGTATTAATGAGCGTTGAATATCAATGTTTGGCTTATAAATGTGAAGTTACGGTATATGAATAATACATGGAAGCATATTTTCATTATGTACCTTGATTATTTATGCCATCACTATTTATAAATTTTGCGTTATTTATGAATATGTGTGCTTGACGAATGATTATTATGATTAGTCATCCAAACTAAATGTTTCCCTACTAAGCTTTCAAGTTTAGCATGGGTGTTAATTTATGTAATCCCAAGTAATAAGAGTGAGGTACAGGAATCGCTTACAGGGACAAAGGCCAACCGTTAGTAGTAGATGTAGTTTTGGATTGTATCTTTTGTGTTAAAGATGACTTTATATGTAATAGCTTTTAACTAAGAATTTAGGTTATATGCAATATTTTTTTGGAATATCATGTAAATGCAAAGATGTAATACTACTATTAAATGATAAAAGTGATATGAAATTTTGTAATATGCATATGTACAAGATTGAATAGGTAAATGTGTGATGGCAGTCCTTATAAATAAATCGAAATGTATTCCATGATTGTTTGCACAGAAATTTGGTTGCCATATATATGGCTTGTTATAGGTTCTGTATAAGGGGTGTTACACTTACTTAGGGATAAAACTGGTTTGGGAATAATTTCTCTCAAACTAAGGAACAATGCTATAATGTTCCAGTGGTTATGTAGGTTATTAATTGACAAGCATTCCTAATGGTACCATAAATCCATTTACATAATAGTAGCATATGGACCATAAAGATTAAATCTTCCTATTCTTTAAACTTGAAAGCCATTCCAAAGACCAGAGACTTATTGAAGAATGAATTTACTTATCTCATTAGAGATGGCAAGTAAACCAATTTTTCATTTTGACAACTGGACATCTCTTGGTCCTCTTTTAACTTGCAAGCTATGGAACGTCACAAACCTTTCATTAGTGAAAAAACAATAGTAACTGATGCACCAGTTGACAAATAGATCTTTATACAAAGCTCTATCCCTAGACCTATTTGTGAAGAAATTGTTCACACCAGCTTGAGTGAAGGGGAGGATTATATTATCTGGAAGAATTCGAGAAATGGCAAGTTTAGCAACCACCTTTACAAGAAGGTTATGCTGAAACATTGTAACAGGATTCCTAGGCCCAAAGTTGTTTGGCACAAGCAATTTCATCCGAGGACAACAATCTGTTATGGATAGCTATGAAAGATAAGTTACCTATAGTGGATAAGCTATAGAGATTCCTAAATATCCTTAATTAGCGTATTCTTTGATGGAAAGCTGAAGAAAGTACCAAACACTTTTTTTTCCATTATGTTTATGTCAATATTATTTGGAAGTATGTATTACACCAATGATTTATTCATGATGCACCTGGAAGATGGGATTGCATGAGGAGATGCTGTAGTGAAATCAAGCATCCTGACTTTACAATTGAGTGGTCATTCAGCCTAGCTATCGCATGTCCGGTGAAAGCTATATGGGATGAAAGAAATGTTACAATTTTTGAAGACAAAAGTCTAACTGTAGAATAATTCAATAGTAGAATCATCATGCAAATCAGAGGATACATGAGCATATATAAGTCCAGACTCTTTAATGAAGACTACTATAATATATAATATGGAATTTATAAGCCTATTAACTATATTTTGTCTTTAGGCTTATAAGCTTTTAATGCTTGATTTGCAATACGTATATAGCTACTTTATGACCTTTGATTGCCTTCATGGCCTAATTCATTATTATTATTTCCTAAAAAATTTATATTGATGAGCATGATGATGATTATTTATATTGATGAGCATGACTATGATTAATTGGTATACTTCATTAGATAAGTTTAGCATAACCCAAAGACAACAACATTTCTAATTATAGTATATGTAATTATCAATGATGTAAGAATAATAATAAGCATTAGTTTTTGTTACTTTGTGTATTGTTATCTCACCTAAAGGATAACATCAAGATAAGCATATTGTTAATATGATTGTTACTTGATTCTATTTATGAATTTAAATTACGAGTCAAATCATTAATGAATGAAAATTTAATATATTTTCCAGGCGTCTAATTTTTATGGTTATTCACTTACAAGCTTTATCAATGATGAAGTTTAACGAGCTTAATATTACTAAATAGTGTAAACAAGTTTAGTTTAACCTAGGAATCCTAAGTCTTGACTTGTCACTCTAAATCAATAAGCTTGCTGCTCTTATTGATACTAGTAGTGCCGAAGAAAAATCCTCCTATAAACTTTGGGAAATATTAAAAAGATTAAGTTTAATGTTTATGCAAATGAAAGTGACTCGTAATATTAAGGTTGCAATTAGCAAAACTGAAAGTGCTAAGGAATATCTTAAGTTTGCGAAGATATTCATCAATCCGAATTTGTTGATAAGTCACTTTCTAGGACTTTAATGGATACACTAACCACTTTAAAGTTTGATAGTTCTCATACTATGCATGAACATGTCATTGAAATGATAAATTCAATATTAAGATCCATGGAAATGGAAGTAATTTGTGTTGTTTATTATTAACTCACCTTTTGAATATAGTTCATTCCAAATGAGTTATAATACTATAAAGGACAAATTAAATGTGAATGAATTGTAAAATATGCTTATTCGAGAGGAAGGAAGGCATAAGAAATATCCAGTTCACTCGATTAATTTTGTTGCTCATCAAGGAGATAGAAATATGTTAAAAAATGTTAAAGTAAAAGGAAAGAATATATTGTATAAGGTTAAAGTCTAATCAAATTTACATGCTAGGATATATTAAAGGGACTTTGTTTCAGGTTGTAATGTGGCTTGGGATAAGGTTTTTAGGGGTTTATCACGAGCATTTATAAACTACTATGTGTACAAATGCACAACAAAGATAAACTTCTAAGATATGCAATTCTTCTCTGCATTTATTGAAGCTACTACATGTTATTTCTTTTTCTTTTCTTTTCTCTTTTTTATTTGATTTTGTTCTTTTCTCTTTCTCTTTTTATTTTTTTCATAATAAAGAAACATTGAACAGAAAAAAAAAACAATTATATGCACTGTGCTCTTAACTTGTGAGTCCACACTACAGTATCACTTAGCACTCTGTTAACTTGTGATTGGGCAAGCTCATAGGATTTGTGGGATTTAGAATTAGGTAATTTCAAGAAAAAAAAGGTTAAATGCTTAATAGGGCTAGCAAGGGATAATAAAAGGGTAGGTCATTTAAGCAACAGTTAAAGAAAGAAGGCCTTAATCATTTCTATCTAGCATGCATCCAGTAGATTTAAATCGATTCAAAGAAAGCTCTGAAGGTAATTACCTAAGGAAGAATAACACAAACAAGGAAATGAAATGACTATAGAATGGAGTCATAAAGGCTCAAGTTTTGAATAAGCTTATGCGGTTAACTACTTTTATCACTCCACTTAGTTCACTTTCCACTCAAGTAGTATAATTTAAGTTCACACATGTATTTAATCTCATTCCATCTAGCATGATAGAATCTCATGGAAACATATTCATCACAAAGATTCAAATGTAAGGGAAATAACACACCTAATAATAACAACCTAACATGCATCCTAAATGACATGCAAAAATGCAAAAATAAATGCAAAGACTAAAACATGAATCCTAAAACAAACAAACAACACCATGAAAAATAAAAAAAAACACAAAAATAATAATATAAGATATTAAAGGCAAGATGGGCTTATAGTGCTAATGCCGATGGAGGTGGCGCATTTTTCTCTCATCCTTTGGTCCTACAAAAAGCTATGATGCACAATAAATTTTCAAGTAACCTCAAAACTTATCATTGGGGACCTAAACAACAAGAGAATGAAGGGCGAAACAAGTTAACACAAAGACAAACAAATGAAAGACAAACATTCTAAGTTAAGGTCATTAGCTTGACCATTCTATATGAAGTCACAAAAAAGTGAGTGAAGGGAAAGAAAGTACTTCCCTTTTTTTATGAGAATGGCCCTCCAAAGTAAAGCTTGCATCTATGCCCATTAACCTTAAAAGTTTCACCCTTTTCATTTTCTAACTCCAACACTCCATGGGGAAACACTTGATTGACCTTGAATAGGCCACTCCATCTCAACTTGAGCTTTTCGAGAAATAACCGAAGTCATGAGTTGACTAAAAGCATTAAGTCCCCACTCTTGAATTCCTTCTTCTTAATGTGGCCATCTGCCACTTCTTAGCCCTTTCTTAGTACAATTTGGCAATTCATATGCATCATATCTTAATTATTCCAATTCATCAAGTTGTAACAATCTCTTCTCTCCTGCTAGCTTTCAATTAATATTCAATTTTCTAATTGCCCAATAGGATCTACGCTCCAACTCTAATGGTAAATGACATGCCTTGATATATTAAAGTCAATATGGTGTTGTGCCCATGGGAATTTCGAAAGCTGTCCTTTAAGCCTACAATGTATCATCCAGCTTCAAAGCCCAATCTTTCTTTAAAGTGCTTCAGTATCTCCTTTAACTCTCTATTCACCACCTCCACTTAGCCACTCCATTGGTAAGGGGTTACCACTCTATGATGAACATTATATCTTCTCCAAAGAGCCTCAAAGGGTTTGTTACAAAAGTGGCTCCCTCTATCACTTATGATAGCTCTAGGCACCCCAAATCTAGTAAAGATCTTCTTGATGTACAATTGTACCACCTTGTCATCATTTGTTGGACTAGCTATTGCTTCGAACCACCTAGACACGTAATCAACTCCAACCAATATATAAGAGTTACCTAGGGAAGATGGGAATGGTTCGATGAAATCCAAACCCCACACATCAAATATCTCCACCTCCATGATGTTTAAAAGTGGCATCTCATATCTCTTTGAAATATTGCCTACTCTTTGGCACCTATCACAATGTAATACAAAATCTCGGGCATCCTTGAACAAGTTTGGCCTGCAGAATCCACACTCCAAAATGCGATTAGTCATTTTGTTCAGTCCATAGTGTCTAGTATAAACTGAACTATGAAACTAGGTCAAAACTTTAGGCAACTCATCTTCAGGGACACACTTGCGAATCAAACTTCAGCACATATTTTATATAACAAAAGTTCATCTTAAATATACCGAGAACACTAAAATAAAAAATGCTTCCTTTGTTGATGCGAGAGGTTAGGGGGAAGAATACCACTTGAGAGATAATTGGCAATATCTATAAACCAAGGAAGAAAAGGATTTTCTACCATCATTAAAGCCTCATTAGGAAAACGCTCTTCAATTGCCTCTTCTTCTTCATTTTGTTCCCCTTCAAGTCTCGATAGGTGGTCTACCACAACATTTTTTGCTCTTTTCTTATCCTTCATCTCAATGATGAATTCCTGGGGCAGAAGCACCTATCGGATGAGCCGAGCCTTAATATTCTTCTTTGCAAAGAGATAAAGCAATTTTGCATGATCTATAAAAATAATAACTTATGAGCCCAAAAGGTAACTCCTTCTTAGTAGTGGTGTAGTTCAGTTGTGCTCCTATCAAGGTCTTGCTGACGTAGTAAATTGCATGTTCTCCTTCTGTTGTCCGAGTACACAACCAATAACCTGATTACTTACATCACACATGATCTTAAAGAGAAATGACCAATCTGGTGACATCAAAATAGTTGTTATGTAAGTGTTGCCTTTAACCTGTTAAAAGCATCTATACAATCACCATCAAATACAAAAGGCATGTCTTTGACCAACAAATTACTTAAAGGTATAACAATAAGAGAAAAGTCCTTGATGAATCGTCTGTAGAACCCTGCATGAACAAAGAATGCTTGGATGCCCTTGATGTTGGTAGGAGGTGGGAGCTTTTCAATCGCTTTAGTTTTAGTTCGATCTACCTTAATTCCTAAGATCTTATGGCCCGAAACAATTCCCTCTTGGACCATGAAATGACAGTTCTCCCAATTTAAGACTAAATGGGTCTTCTCGCATCATTGTAACACTCTATCCCAATTAAAAGGGTATCCAAAAATAGAGAAGTCATCCATAAATACCTCTATAAAGTCCTCATTCATATTTGTACAAATGGCCATCATGCTGACCGCGCGTCGTAACGCTAATCAAAATTAAAATAACTAGACTACTACTGTAAAGTGGTGAGTCTAGGTCGATCCTACAGAGAGTGCGTGTAAAGTCTAGGAAATGAAATTAATCGGTGTTTACACTAATGGGGGGTTTTGGATTTTTGGAAAAAAAGAAAAAAGAAAATAAAACTAACTAATAAAAACTAATTAAAAAAACATGAAATAAAATGAAAAATGTGGGGAATTTGGTAAGGACCCGGTTATTCGATTCAATCTCGGCCTAAACCCTAAGCAAGTATATTTTATTAATTTGTTGTTCTTTAATCTCTCATAGAAACTATTAATCATGGGTTAATAATTAACCCGAGTTTTCCCTTAGATTTTGTTTAATCAAGATACGATCATTAATTAAACCTAACCACCTAACAACCTAGGATACGATCTCTAGATTTAATTAGGC
>JANKOD010062208.1:0-11540 GCA_026284645.1 Erythroxylum acuminatum | reverse complement strand
ATAAGTAGGGGAAAAACGATCATACCTCCTCTATTGTCCTTGGAACCCGCCAACTACATTGACGTGTTGTTCATCCTAAAAGGAAGGGCATGGATCTGCAGGATGGTCAACTAATGTATAAATACCACATACCTTGGTGGGCCCCTTTCCTATCACTGCTTGTTGCACTAAGGAAGTCAGATTTGTAACTTGTTGCTCCAACTTGGAGATGAAGACCTCCTCCACTTGTTTTGTCAAGGAGGAAGCATTACTACGATTGCCCCAATACTGGGAGTTCACTGCCATTGTTGCTATCAAGTTCCTAACATCCTCCAATGTCCTATTTACTAAAGCTCTACCACTCGCATCGTCTATCATATTCCTGTGTAAAGGAAGCAACCCTTTATATAAATATTGAATTAATAACTGGTCACTTATCTGATGTTTTGGACAACTATCGCAGAGCTTCTTGAAACACTCCTAGTACTCATGCAAAGACTCCCCTGTGTCTTGTCGAATGCCACAAATCTCCTTCCTGACGTTAACAGCTTTTGAGGTAGGGAAGTACTTTTCTAAAAACGGCTACTACATTTGCTCCAATGTGTTAATTGAGTTGATGAAGCAAGTCATACAACCATTCCTTGGTTGCATCTGCTAAGGCAAAGGGGAATGCCTTTAGCTTGAGTTGCTCCACTAAGACTCCCGCTGGCTTCATACCCGAGCATGCGATACGGAACTCCTTCAGGAACTTGTTAGCATCGATGATGTAACTTGATCCCAATGAGCTGGCGTCACAAAAACCTGTAAAAGTAGGCAATGCATGTATCAATCTAGGTTTAATTTCAACTTTTGGCTCATTATTTGGATAATTGATACAAAGCATAATAAGGTTGAAAAAAGGAGCTGCAGGCTCCTTTAAGATGCGCTGATACGATTCCATAATCTCCTGTCTTTCATTTAAATTCCTGTCGACTTCTTTAAAGGATAAGGAACGATCACTATCAAGAAGATTTGTATGGATTCCTTGCCCTCTTTGACGAAATCCAGTGTGATCTGCAATAGGAGAAAGAAAGAAAGGGTTAAGTGGAGAAAGAAATGAACTTTTGTTTTTCTTAGCAAATTTACGTAAACGAATTTGTTTTGAAGAACTGTGGGACATGTAAACCGATGAAAGAATGAAAAGATCAGCAAAAACAAAAATAAAAACAACACAATAAACAACAATTAACACATGCCAACTCCTCGGAAACGGTACCAAAAATTTGATAGCCTGTCGCTAATCACCAAATAATAAATTCCTAACTACCAAACTATGCAGTAAATGGTAAGCTAGGTTCGAACCATAGAGAGTTCAGATGCAAATGCTATTTCAAATGTTGTAACAAAAGAAAACAAAACACCCTGAAATGATGAAGACGAGATAACTAATATGCAATGAATGTAACCAAAAAGACAGACACAAAGCAAATTTAGAAAAGTCTAATAACAATGGTAAGGAAGTGGGTTGGAGATATCTTTAGGATTCTGGGATGTTCAATAATCCTTGAATCTAAATAAAAGGTACTCTTATCATAGTGATAGCCTATGGACTCGATTAAGCTCTCGAACTCTTAATTTCTTTAAAATAGGTAAAACTAATAAGCTCTAGAAATGCCCTCAATCTCTACTATAACCTAGAATAGGCTCTCTAAGTTCAATAAGGAAGATGCATTAGGTACTAAGAAGCAACTAACTTAGGCCACCTACTCATAAGCTCGGAAGGTGTAACCTAAAGGTATGGGATCCTAGATTAGTTGATTAACTATCTTAACAAATTCAACTAACCTATTGCTATTTCCAGGAATCATTATGGACTATTACATATCATAAGCTCAACCCTAGCCTTCAAATTAGAAAATTACCTAAAAGTTGATCAAGCTTATAAGCAATTTCTAATTTATGACATTTATCCTAAATTGCAAACCAACTTAGACCGAAAAGTACTAATTCAAGACAAGTCTAACTCTATTCTCACAATTTTCATCCCTTCATCCTTATAATACCTTCAAACCCCTTAGTAGTCTAGCCACACATGTTCATATCAAGCGCAATTGATATTAAATAAACAAAACCCATAACATAATCATTAAACATTCAAATACCCAATAATTTCAGATCCATAAAAATGCATAAATAAACTCAAACATCCACGATTAAAACTGGAAAGTTGCAGAAATAAACCTATTGATATATCACAAAGGTCCATTACAAAATTCATAAGTTTCAACTATAAAATCCATCAAACATTCATTCTAAATATTCTCGTACATGTAAAAATGTGATTAACACTAAGAAAGCTCTAAAATAATGGAATGAACATATTAAGACATATGAAAATAAAGCATTGAAAATGAAATAAACTAGCTAAGCATAAAGAAAATAACAAAAATTTCTCTGCTCCTTCCTTCTCTCTTCTTCTTCTCTCTTCTTGAAGTTTTCTAAAAGTAGCAGATTGTGTAGCTAGCCTCTAGGTCCTCCTCTCTTTATTTATGTAGTATGTTTCATTTAGGGTAAAACCTAGGATTTTTCTCTACCTTAAAAGTCCTAAAAGCCCCTCAAAAACTTAAGTTCGGAAGGCTTTCTGCATCTGTCTTTGCAAAAGCCATGATCGTGACTAAATTGTGGGCCTATGCTCAAGCTTCTATCACAATCGTGGCTAACTCTCCATGATCGTGGCCTTGTGATTAAGCTTCTATCACGATTGTAGCTCTGGGTTATTTCCTGGGTCTTCTCTGATTCTCCTCCAAATGGTTTCCCCTCCATGGATAGCTCTCCAACTTTGTCAAACTTCTTTGTTTTAGCATGTATTTATGTTCACTCCTTTAATCTATATGTAAACACAAGATGAACACAAATTGAGTATTTAAACACAACAATAGGATTGAAAAGACATTTAAATTTATAAGAAAATATAAGATGATTCAATCTTATCATTGCGTTTCTCTTCAATTGGGCTTCACTTCGTATATGGTTACTTGCTAGCATTGAGCAACATCAGGCCTTATTTTCTTATCTATCTAATATGTAAGAATGAGTTTTCTTGTTCTTATGAAGAAGCTTTAGCATAGGTCTTTAAGTTTAGTCTTTATTTCTTGAAAAAAAATCTTATATTCCTTTCCTTTTATAGGAATAATTTCTATAAATAAGCACTAGCTTGAATGTTATTTCCCTTATGTGTAAACCTAACTTACTTCACCCATGTTATAACTTGCATTCAATTATTACAAAAAAATTTTACTTTATATTTGTTTCAGCATAGTTTTAAAAGCTAATGATATATTGCCAATCCACCAAGATGTGGTCTTATGTCTCCTAACCCTGGTCATAGAACTTGCAGAGGTTGTTTAGAATTGATGTTCCTTTCATCCTATCCATAATTTGAAGTTTTTTTCTTAAATGGAAATTCATAGAATGGAATAGACTTTAGAGCAGCTATTGTTAAACTGTACTAGCTTCCTCTATAAAGCTTTATCCATATGTTCCCTGAGCTTTAAGCAAGTCCTTCTCTAAGATAATCCTATCTTCCTCATCCACTCTTAGCTTGCAAATGGGGCATTCCTTATTATAATTTCAAAACATCAATGTCGGCACCTCCATTCTCCTTCCTTTGACTTTTTGCACTCTGGCTGTGAGGGGAATCATTCTTTTTATGCTACTTAAACCTATTATTTTGAAGGGTTTTCTAAGATGGTTCTAATCATCAAACCAAAAAAATGAATACCTTCCATTTCCAACCATGGTTTACATCTCTGTAGCCATTATATCTCTTAGCCTCATAATCTGTTTAAGGGTCCAAATGTTACTTGTGTTGTGCTTGATAACCTAAAAATTTCGTCCCTAATTATATGTAAGTGCATCCAATGTACTCATAATGATTCCTTATCTTTAAATAGTTTTTGAATCCTTTTTTCTAAAAGCACTTTATTAGTGAGTTTGATAGATTTGATGTTTGATCCTGCCTCTTCTTTAAGCATACAGGCTACTTTCCATTTCACCTTTTCCCTATTAAAATTATTAGCTTTCCCTCACTACAGAAAGTTCTTCATATTCCTCTTAATCTCTTTGGTCATTTTGCTTGGTAAGAATGGGTGGCAGATCTTATGTATGTTTATATTATTAAGGAAGGAAAGAATAAGTTGAAGCATACATATAAAACTAACAAAATTGTTGTTACAGTGGTCAATCTTCTAATGAATTAAATCAATAAAAGGTTGGCATGCTCTAATTGAGATCTTTTTATATGAATGAATGACGAGATAGATAAAAGGCAACTCATGTAGCTTAAGTGTAGTTATACTAATAAGAGTATTGGTTAAATCTAATGAGTACCCTGATACATAAAGTTGAATTTTGCGTTGGTTTACTAAAAGACCTAACCATTTATAAAAAAGGGACAATAAATCCATTAAAACTTTGTTTGAATTTATATCAGCTCCACTTAACATCAACAAATCATCAACAAAAAGAGTTAAAAAGATGAAAATAACATTATCCTTTTGCACTTATAGTGAAACTTAAAATTACTATATTAATTGATTCTTCTCGTAAGCAATTTAGTAAGGATTTTTATGCCCATCAAGAATAGGTAAGGGGATAAGGGGTCCCCCTACCTTAGTCCTTGGGCTCTTTGAAAGTAGTTTATTGGCACCTCATTAACAATAATAGAATAAGAAGCAATAGAGAAGTGTTAGCCAATCCAATTTATAAAGATGTTTAGAAATCCAAAAGCTTGCATCGTGTTTATGATAAATCCCCAATTTAATGAGTCAAATTTTTTATGAAATTCTATCTTTAAGACATAACTATTCAATCCACTTTCACATTTATAATCCTTGAATAGTTCTTATGCTAGCAAAAGGTTGTCACTTATACATCTCCTTGGATAAATGCCCTTTAAGTAAGGCTGATAATTGACTTAAGTACATCCTTTAGCCTCTTGGAAAGTAATTTAGAAATTATCTTGTACATAATATTTTAATAAGAGATTGGCCTATAATTATTTAATGAGTTTGCATTAAGCTTCTTAGGGATAAGGCAAACAAATGACTAGTTAATCTCCCTTAGCTTCTTTCCACTTGTAAAGAATTTTAGGATGGTTTTTGAGATCAAGTTTATAGTTTTGTTCCAAGTTTTCTGAAAGAAGAATGCATGTAATCCATTAGGCTCCAATGCCTTATGCGGACTGATCTCAAATAATAATTAATTTATTTTCATTACTGAAATGCTTTACTAGTTCCACCTTTTATTATTATGTGTTGGAATTAGTAATAGTTTCCTTTATCACCTAAACATTTGAACATTTCTAGCTTTACTAAGTAGAAAGTCATTTATTTAATTTGTTCTTAGTCTCTAACTCTTTCCCTGCTTGAATTTTCTAAAAAATAAATCTTTTTTAAGTTCCTTCTACTTAAAAAGGCATTAAAAGGTAATTTGTACTTTTATCTCCTTTTTTAACCACAAATTCCTTTACTTTTGTCTCCTTAAAGAGTAATGGTTGTCCAGAACATTATTATAATTATTTAAGGGTTCACTCTCCTTTTGCTTTAGGCTATGTTTGGTTGGATGTAAAGTTTTTAATGGAATGGAATTGAATATAATAGAATGGAGTGGTTTATAATGGAATGGAATGTAAATAGATGTAATATTAGAAAATTGTTGTTTGGGAGGGATGGAAGGATTCATAATGTAATAGAGTAAAATGTTATTTGGATGAAGGGTTTATAACGTAATATAGTGTAAATTTGTTTATCAGTTTACATTCTATCCTAAACCCTCCAAATAGGAGGTTTTTTATTTTTACTGTTTAGGATGGAATGAGATGTAATATTAAACCTTCTTCTTCTATCTCATTCCATTCTATTCCATTATAAATCCTCCTCCTAGACGATGGAATAATATTTCATTCCATTCCATTCCATTAATAAACCCCCAACCAAATATACCCTTAGGTCTTCATTTCCCAAGGTGAGGTTTAATTTACTCTGATCTAAGATCAATTCCTCCCTTTCCAAATTAATGTATGAGTATGTATTTCTAAACTTTTATAAATATAGGTATGTATTTCTAAACTTTTGTAGATATAACTTCTTAAGCTCTTCTTTTACTACTCTGAGCTTCTTGGTGCATTCAATTTACTTATATACTCATAGCTTACTTGATAGCCTCTTCGAACCCTTCTATATTCACTAGTAGGTTGTCAAACCTAAAATGAGCTATTTTTTTTTTCTCCAGTTCCATAGTAACTTTAATAAGGGTATCAGTTAAGTATATAGGTGAACTAAAAAAGGATATGCTTTTATTGAAAGTTAATAGCCAATAGGGATCAACTATCCTATCTAATTTTTTCCCTATAAACCATCTTCATATTTGTTTATTATTCTAAGTAAAATATGCTTCTTCATACCATAGGTCAAAAATATTATCAACATTGATGCAGTTTTTCATATCATCATTCTTTACTTTGAAAGTTATTTTATCCCTGTCAGCCTCTTGTGCCATCAAGATACTATTGAACTCACTTAATATAATCTAAGGGTAATTAACAAAGCTACTGAGACTTTGAATGTTACTCTAAATTTAGGCTTTTAAGAACTCATGATTTGCTCTATAAATAAATTCAGTTCCAATATTACTAGTTCATAAGTTAACGCTTACCACTAGATGAATCATTTGATTAGTGATTAAGGAATGCTACTTTTTGAACTTTTTAAAACTAAATGCTAACAAGATTCTCGTATTGAGTTGTTCTTGATGGTTTGTAATTATCTCTCAGTCCTTATTAGACATCCATGAGTAAGTTTTATCTTCCTCTCCTTTATTTTGGTTTTTAAAAGACCAACCATTTGAGGTTTCTTTAGCAAAAAATAATCTTTTTGCTATTTTCTCGAGCAATTTATACCCTTTACATTCCATACAATAATCATTAAAAAGAGATAAGGGTATGGGACCCTTTACCCTAACTTTTCCTCCTAGTTTTGGCAATGAAATTGTTGATAGATACTTCCTTATTATCATTTTCAACATTAGAGAAAGGGAAAAGACCAACTAGGTTCTCACTTGTTGACCCGTCCTCCTCCTAATCATTTTAATGATTTTTAGCTGAGGGCTTGATCAACTTTTGCAATTTCTCTTGCATCTCTTTATGGATGTTATAATTTTCATTTGGGGATATAACTTCTTTTTCAGCTTATAGTGTCCTTTCCTAGAAGTTAGTAATTTCCACACAACTATCCTATTTGTGAGGAGCGATTTCTCATCTCTCTATTATCTAACTTCTTCCCTAGGCCTCTTATTGCAACATCTTATGAAGAGTCCTGAATATTCTCACTACTATTCCCCTTTTCATTTATAGCATTCTCCTCTAGATTAAGTTTTTTACCTGTTTTAATCCAAATTCCTTTCTCTTTATTGTTAGGAGAGTTTGACATTTGATTCCATCAATTACCCTTCTCATTTATTCTTTTCACCCTTATAGTATTAAGAAAAAGTAGACCACTCTTTATTCCAATCATATTCGTGTATACTCAATCCTCCTTAGGACTACTATATTTTTTTCTAGACATATTGGTATTTCTATAGAGCTTACTAGGTAGCTTAAACCAATGGTTGACCAACGCTTAAGTAAAATATTATAGAAGTTAACCCATATAAGTAAGTTGTTCATAATGTTTTTATCTAAGCTCATTCCTAGTCTCCATTTTAAAGTAAAAGGGGCTTCTATTAGATATGTCAAGGTCCCATTTCTAAGATTTTGAGCATGCTACTTTCAATATCAAATCTAAAAATGAAATAATCCTCCTCATTTATAAGCATTTTCTCCAATCAGATCCTTGTTTAATTGGCTTCACTATATTTATTACTTGGGGTAAGGAAGCCTTTTCCTCTAGAAATAACCAAAGAAGGATGGTTCTATTTAAATCTCTTGCTTTTAGCACTTCTAGATGAAGGGAGGTTACTAGTGCTTTTCCTTAACCTTAACTAGGTTTAAATTCAGTTTGTCATTCTGACCATTATACCCTATAACATATTTCTAAGAACGCTTGAGTGGGAATGAATGGGAATTGGAAGCTTCACTAGGTAGGATTGACACTTGAATGTTGTAAACGCTTGATGCTTATGACATGATAGGAGTAATTGCTGTGGGATTAAGTTAGTAGTGGTTAGAGTTTTAAGTGATTTTTGGTTTAGCTCTTCTAGTTTACCTAAAAGCAATTTAGGAGTAAGATATAGTGTTTGTAATTTATGGTAGCTCGAAAAGTATAATAATCACCTAAGAGATAAGAGGAGCATAAATAAGATAAGAATTTGTACTTTTGGTAGTAGGATCCATTTCTGGCAATAGGAAAAAGTTTAGGCAATGGGGTTCCTACCTACAAAGTTATCTTAAAAGTTAACTGTATTTTAAACCTAATAGTGGTTAGAAAATTAATGTATAAAAGGGGAAATGATTTCATAACAAGGTTTCTCTCACATGAGATCACACATTTTCAATTATATATATGCATATGAGACATCTTAATACCTCGATTTCTTTATGCAAGATTGATACTCAAAGCTAATAACTCTTTTTTTTCATGTGGCCATCAATTCTCTAAGGTTTTGATTCATTTTTTTCATATAAGCTAAAATAAATCAATTAAAATTCTAAGGAGCTTGGATATGATAAAACCATTAAAATTTGGAAGATGAGAAAATTCTAATTCAATGAGTATAATAGCTATCTCAATTTCTTGGGCTGAATTTTCTTTGGTTTCTATCATGTTTCTTTTCACACAAAAGCCATGATAGGCTCCTATCCTAAAATGACTAGCGGCCTGGCCGGCACCCCAGGTGGCCCTCTAGTCGATATCTGATTCAGTTGGAAGACTCCCGTGGAGCTAAGCCTATTGCCCTTTTTACCTAAAAGCCTTAACTTAACATTAAAAGACATAAGCATTGGAGTTTTTTTTTTAATTTCGACAACACAACGGTTGTATTTTAACCTTCCCAAAATTTTCAAGTCTCTGTAAAAGTTAAAAAAAAACATTTCTACAATCATCTCAAAATCCCCACTACAAATTTTGGACTTTAAGTCCATTCATAAGCAATATCAACACTTCAATAATCTTAAAAGAAAAGCTTAAACATATTCATACATTTAACTTTAAAACATTCATTTACATGCGTTCTTTACACAAAATAAGTCCAAAACATATTCATGAAAATGAAAATGTTCCCAATAACATTTACAAGGCAAAAATGCCTACACAGCAGTATGCAACGAAGTTGACTACTCGTGAGGTGGAGTCCCTACTACTGAAGCCCCTAAGCGTGCACCTGGGAGGTTTCATTTAAAAACATAAAAGAGAGTGTGAGCTAAATGAGCTCAGTGAGTGCTAGATTTTCTATTCAAATCATAATTATCATTTTAAACCTCCCTAAAACAAATTCATTTCAATTCGTATAACTCAATACTAATATGAAACATATATACTTCCCTAAATCAAGTTTCTCATATCGCTTTTCAAATAAATAGTAGTAGCATTAAAAATGTCATGAATTTTTTACACTACATAGCCTATCACCAACTTCTTTGCCATATGGCACCCTCAAGCATAAAGTCACGGAGCTGGTTCTGCATCACTTACCCGTGACTAGTTAACTACTAGTTACGGAGTTGATTCTACATCGCTTACCGGTACTAGGATAACCGCTATACATTAGAAGTTACGGACCTGATTTTGCATCGCTTATCCACAACTGATTAACCACTAGTTATGAAGCTAGTTCTACATCACTTACCTGTACAAGGTTAGCCATTATACACCAGTATAATAACATGTATAAAACCTATCAGTATACTGTATAGGCTAGAAACCATTTCCTTTTTATTAACAAATAACATCAACTCAATGTAAACTCAAATCATATAAGATTTAACTTTCAGACTTCAATTCATATATTGCTAAAAAATAAACTTATACTGGTAATATTCACCTAAAACTCTTAATCAATATTCACTTCACAATATAATAGAAATCATTCTTATAAAATCAATTCAAAGAACACTATCTGTTTTGCAAACTTATCACCAAGCACACTCACGTGTTCGGTGTCTCTCCTTTACCTACACAAAATGCATTTTGCTTAGGCATTTCTTTCCAAATTCAGAAATTATACATTAAAACTATAAATTTGGTTTAACAGAATTTGAGATTCGTATTTGATCTCATAACACCTACACTAATCGTATTTTCGATTACTTCCGTAAGTTAACATATTGTTCTCCGTTTCCAAATATAACTTCAAAAGTCACTTGAACACCATATTTTTGCAATTTCTTCAAAACACTATCTCTTCCAATTTAATTCACCATATCACTATCATACATGATGAGTCACGGTTATGACCCCTGTCCAGAATTCATACCTCTGCTTGTTCCTAAATTTTCATGTAGTAGACGGTCACATTAGATTTTGAGGTCTTCTAGACATTTTTTCCCTATATCTTTAGTTTCTATATCATCAAAAATAAGGCTAGGCCATTTGAAGTTCTAAATTAATAAACATGCACCAAACATCACAAGCTGCTCCAACACAGGGGCAGCATCAGATCACCATTTTCAATATCAAATTCTAACATGATTCAGCACGAATTAGGTCAGGTTCTCTCCTAGAATTTTTAGTAATATGTCTTAGGTTTCATTTCCAGTTTGAATCACCCAATTTGGAGGTTTGTAGGCCAATTTATGGCCAAAACAATGAAACTAGTTCAAACAAACCTAAGAAAGAATTCTACTACACGTTACTCTCTTATCATATTTAACCAATTCCATTCAAAGAAACACCAAAATAACACCAAGGCACCATTGATATTAAACACATCCATCCCATACTAAAAACCCACAAAAATTAGGAATTTAAGCTAAGAAAACTTACCACTTTTTCCTCCAATCTTTTGGGTATTTATTGAACACCTTTACTTGATCAAGACCTCTTCAAATCTCCATCAAAACCACCAACAATGGAAGCCCTCTTCTTCC
This sequence comes from Erythroxylum acuminatum, assembly GCA_026284645.1. Lineage (NCBI taxonomy): Eukaryota > Viridiplantae > Streptophyta > Magnoliopsida > Malpighiales > Erythroxylaceae > Erythroxylum > Erythroxylum acuminatum. The sequence continues at coordinate 502 of JANKOD010062208.1, read as the reverse complement.
TCTCTCCTTGGCTGACCTTCACACTTGCTTCTCTTCTTTTCACTTTTGTTTTTGGTCTCTCACATTTACTCTCTGTCAAACACTTACGGTTATGATAAAGAATGAAGTTAAATGTCTTACTTTATGTTTTTTTATACTCATTTAATGGATTCCACATGTCACCTTCCTATTGATTCTCTTCTAATGACTCATCCTTCCACCAACACCATGTAAAATGACCAAGTTTGTTGGATCCCGTTTCCAGAACCCAACCTCTTACTCTAATAATAAAAAATTTGCATACTTTAAATCGTTGGAAAAATAGAAATCAACTTAGTCAAATTCCTCATAGATCAATACCAAATTTATCCCAACTTTACTTCCTTTATTACAACATCATTCAAAGCAATTCAACTTCCAATTGGAATTCATCCTACACCCAAACTTCAATTCATATGATTCTTCATATTCAAAAACATCTTATCACTCACCACAAATCCTACCTTTCTTTTGCATAATTCAC
>JANKOD010062123.1:0-11544 GCA_026284645.1 Erythroxylum acuminatum | reverse complement strand
TGATGAGCTCTTAGATGAACTACATGGTGCTACTATCTTCTCCAAAATAGACCTCCGATCAGGTTACCACCAAATCAAAGTCCATGCTTCCGACATCCATAAAACAACATTCCAAACTCATTCGGGGCACTACGAATTTGTAGCAATGCCATTTGGACTCACTAATGCTCCTTCCACCTTCCAATCTGCCATGAATGACCTCTTCCAACCCACCTTAGAAAATTCATCCTGGTCTTTTTTGATGATATTCTCATTTATAGTCTTACCTTAGAACAGCATCTTACCCATCTACGGATAACGCTCAACCTCTTACAAAGCCATCAGTACGTTGCAAACGGGAAGAAATGTCTCCTTGGTCAGCCACGAATCCAATATCTGGGTCATGTGATAAGCAAAGAGGGAGTTGAGGTTGATCCTGACAAAATGGACTGGCCTGTACCAAAAGATGTCAAACAATTAAGGGGTTTCTTAGGACTCACGGGCTATTACTGTTGTTTCGTCAAGAATTATGGGACAATTGCACGGGCCTTGATCGACTTGACAAAGAAGAATGCATTTCTCTGGTCTCCTGTAGCAGGATATAGCATTTCGAGAACTCAAGATTGCCCTCACCACAGTTCCCATTCTCAGATTGCCTAATTTCGGCCAACCGTTCATTGTAGAATGTGATGCGTTATTAGATGGGAATGGAGCTATTCTATTACATGCTGAACACCCCATTGCCTATTTCAGTATGGGTTTCTCTTTCTCTAATCGTTATAAACCTACTTACAATCGTGAATTATTGGCTTTAGTTTTGGCACTTCAAAAATGAAAGCATTATCTATTGGGGCGACCTTCTTTGTTAGAACTGACCATGCCAGCCTCAAATACCTCACCAAGCAGCGAATCACCACTAGTGAACATCAACGCCTCCTCATAAAGCTTTTTCCTTTTGATTTCACTATTATTTACAAGGCAGGGAAGACAAACCAAGGAGCTGATGCTTTGTCCAAGAAGCCACAAAATGCAGATTTCCTAGCATTAGCTCTTCCTATCAATATGGATTTCATGCACCTTCCTGAAGCAATAATACAAGCCACATACGCGATCCCTGATAGAAGAGCTTCAACGAGATCCAGGGTCCAAATCAGATTTCCATCTTGCAGACAAAAAGTTGTTCTACCAAAACAGATTGGTCATTCCTAAAGACTCTGTTCTGCGCCAGAAATATTAGCCAAATGTCATGATTCTTTGGTAGGTGGTCATGGAGGTTACCTCAAGACCCTCAAACGTATCACTAGTTTTTTCTGGCCACGCATGAAACAAGATGTGAGGCACTATGTTCAGAATTGCATGATCTGTCAACAAAATAAATATCAAACTTTAGTTCCGGATGGCCTTCTACAACCACTACCAATTCTTGAGCGTGTGTGGGAAGATATCTCCATGGACTTTATTCTGGGGCTTCCAAAATCTGGCAGATATGACACCCACCTGGTGGTGGTGGATAGGTTCACAAAGTATAGCCACTTCCTTCTACTGTCACACCCTTTTACAACCAAGATGGTGGCTAGTCTCTTTTGCAGGAAAATTGACAAGTTACATGGTATTCCTTGTTCCATTTTGTCAGATCGAGAAGTCATTTTTCTTAGTTCGTTTTGGCAAGAGTTGTTCAGACTAAGCCAAACCCGCTTGCGGATGGGGACCTCTTATCATCCAGAATCTGACGGCCAAACTGAAGTAGTAAACTGCTGTCTTGAAACCTATCTTAGATGCTTCGCACATGAACAACCATCTTCGTGGAGCAAGTATGTTTCTAGGGCTGAATACTCCTTCAACACAGGGTTCCATACTTCCGCCGGAACTGCACCATTCAAACTCTTATACAGCCGAGATCCCCCCATTCTTCATCCTTTTGTTCAAGGCAAAACACACATTGCGGATTTGGAAGAACAATTACTAGCTCGCGATGACATGTTGAAACTCCTAAAGGAACAGTTGCTAAAAGCTCAACCTCGCATGAAAGCTCATGCCGATACCAAACGTCGAGAAATTTCTTTTGAAGTAGGTGACGCAGTTTATCTTCGCATTCAGCCATTCAGACAACGTTCTTTAGCAAAACAAAGATATGAAAAATTATCTCCTCGTTATTTTGGGCCTTATACTGTGAAACGCCGTGTAGGACCTGTAGCATATGAGTTAGATCTACCAGCTACTTCCAAAGTTCACCCTATCTTTCATGTATCCCTGTTACGACAAGCGCGAGGCCAAGTTCCTGCCATACCACCAGCTGCGTTACCTATTGCAGAAAATTGGGAGTTAGTCGTACAACCTGCCAACATCCTAGCCCAACGATGGGTACCACAATCGGGTATCCCTACTCTGGAGTTGCTTGTGCAGTGGCTAGACTGTCCTCTAGAGGAAGCTTCTTGGGAGAATTATGATCTAATGGCTGAACAGTTTCCTAGCTTTCGCCTTGAGGACAAGGCGAGTTTCCCAGGGGGATGCACTGATAGGACCCCACCACCCTTGAGGACTTATTATCGAAGGAGGAAACATGGAAACATGAAGTGCTGAAGAAAGTTGAAGAAGTCAAGGTTCATGTCTAAGGCAGTTAACAGACGTGCAGATACTTGCGGATTTATTTCCTTTATTTTTGCAATCACTTAGCAATTAGTTGTTTTCAGTTGTTATAAATAGTTGTAAAGAATTACATTTGAGGCATGAATACAATTGAAATTCTCATATAGCTGGAGCTTTGTCCTCTCGATACGGACTATTCTTACATTTACAAATTGAAAAACCAGTGATTGCTACCACATACCTCCAACCTATTGTATAAGTTTGAAAAAACAAAAGTCTTTAATTTGAGTCCACTTCATTCTTCACAGGATTGCATGAAAATGTAGAGGATAACAAAGGATTTCTACACTTCAATAATATGAATATCATGCAATCCTATTAGTTAACTCAAGACATAAATATCTCACTTTCACTTGATATTTTCTTGAAGACTAACGTACAACCACCAAAACTGTTGAATGTAAGAGATTAAGCAATTACCCTGAATAACACTTTGCCTTCAATAAGAGCATAAGGTATAGGCCCAAAAAGTCGTGAATCAATTGAGTCATATATATTATCTCCTTGAATCCAAACATGCCCTTCGGGTACCTATCAATAAGATACAATTGTTAAATAAAAAAGGTTAAGAACCTTGACATTAATGAATATATACAGTATGAGATTAGATAATGAAAGGGTAAATAAATAAAGGTCGAGACAATTGTTAAATAAAAAAGTTTAAGAACCTTGACATTGATGAATATATACAGTATGAGATTAGGTAATAAAAGGGTAAATAAATAAAGGTCGAGTAATGAAAGGGTAAAAGAAAATAGATATTTAGGTGATCTTGAGAGATTCATTTGGCACTCATCATGAAGAAATATAAAATTACAAAAGCTGACCTTCACTCTGCATCACAACATAGCCTCTTAACAAGTATGCTTTCCAATTTCCATGTAAGAGAAGAGAAAAATGCAAAGCAGAGGAATGTGAAATTTTCAAAACACTTCATCACCGAATATGAAAATCACTAAGCTCATACTTTGTGCACCAGTATGAAATTAACATCTGCCACTTCCTCAGCTCAACAACCCTATTGACTGTTGGATCAGTTATGGGCATTGTAGCAACAGAGACAGGGAATGAAAAAAAGGAAACAGTACAAAATTAAACCAAGTTCATATTGTCTTAGGCTCAGCAGACACAATCCCATGTTCCCCATTATGAGAACCCTCAAGTCCAAGAAAAAATGTAAATGTTAAAATAATCGACATTAAAGATTGTCCATTTATTTGATGAAATTGAAAAGAATAAAAACGAAGTCTATAACTGATACCTACAAAATGAATGAAACGAGATAATGAAAGAAGCATGATAAGATACCACAACAGTGCGGGAGTGGTGACCAAGAACAGGGTCGGGCATGAAAGTGACGGAATGACCCGCCATACCCACGATGCGCTTTGTCAAAATCTTACGAGGATCAAGTGGTGATCGAACCACCACCACGTCCCCAGGACGCACCTTCCCAAAGCGTTGCGACATGTGTTCTACTAGTAACACATCACCCGTCATATTCAAAGTCGGGAACATGCTCGGCCCGTATGCCTGCATTCATTTCACAAGTGCGAAGAAGAAAAATTAAAGCGAGAGACAGGGGGCGAGCGAGAGAGAGAGAGAGAGAGAGAGAGAGTAATGCAGTAGTAGGCATACGAGAGTGGGTGAGCAGAGGTAGGTGTTGGTGACGTGGAGCAAACAAAGAAACCTGGCAACTAAGGCTGTTCTACCAAGCAATTCTTGTGTTGCGCTTCTCCATTTACTCATCAAACCCGCCACCATTCTCAATTCAATGCTCACACAAACCTCCACGGTACACATTACTGTTATCTTATAAAGGCTTTTCTCAAGTAGGCATAGGACCAGAATAGAAGCGAAGAAAGGGCGAACTCAAATGACCGTAGTTGCAACATTTCGTGTCGCGAAATCGTTGAATTCGTTAACATATTAGATTTAATTATATTAATTAGATTGAATTCAATTCAATTTTTTGAAATAAATTTAGTAACATTAGAATTAAATTAAATTATACTATTTGAAATATAATTAAAATAAATTCAATTATTTCATATGATATTTTTATTTTTAACCAAAAAATAATTTTATTAAATAATAAATATTCACATCTACATAGAGCAAGTTATAAACATCAATTTTATTATAAATGATATCATCAAAAAAAGTTCATTATTAAAATAAAAAGAAAAAATTGACTGCAAATGACATCAACAGAGAAGGTGTTGTTTCGTTTTTTGGTAGGAGATTAAATGTATACTGGGTACTTTCAAAAAAAAAAATGTATACTGGGACCAACAGGAAATCTGGGTGGTTCTGCCACCCCAGATTGTACTTGTTCAAATAAAAATGATGATTTCCTGACGAACTTGTGCTTTTTTGAAGTTGAATTCCCCACATTGTTGTTTTCCAATAGGATGTAATCAGATGTGATATGGCTCTCTTATCCACATAACGTGTACCCGTATTGAATTGCTTTGAATGGATAGGAAGAGGTGACTTTTAGGCTATTCAATTACTTGGTTATGTTATCAATCGCAACCTGTAATATTGTTACTGAATCTACAGTAATCATTATTTTTAGGACCCAAAAGGTTAACTGTTGTTTACTTCATTCTGATGTCCAAAGACAACTATTGTACGTCTCATCTAATAGATCATATGCCGCTTCAACTGTTTTCCTTACGAATGATCCTCCGGCAGCTACATCTATAGTGCCCCTTATGGGTGGATTAATTCCATTGTAACAGGTTTGTAATAGGAATTTGTTGGGTTGTTTATGATGAGAAAACTCCTTTATAACTCCTTATATCATTCCAACGCTTCGTATAGACTCCTCATCATTTTGCTGAAAATTGACTTTTATCAGTCTTGCTGTCTTCTTTAGAGGGAAGTACTTATCTAGAAAAGCTTGCACCAACTGCTTCCAAGTTATGACATTGACTGGATTGAGAGAATTCAACCATGTCTTAGCTTGCACTAGTGGTTGTGTAATTCCTTGATGATAAGCATTAAACTCTAGCCTCATGAAGTCCGTAAGGGTCCTTTGCTCTTTGCGATTTCTTTCCTCCATCATCTTGCTTTTTATCTCTTTTGGGCATTTAACTTTTTGGACTCCTTATGTCTAAATTGATGTGTTTTATATTTTGTGCCCAAACTTCCTTCTCTTTCTTTTTTTTAATAATTTCGTGTGATTGGGTACCATAATCACAAGAAAGGGTAATAATTCCTTAAAACAAAGCAATTAAAAAAAGTCCTAAACTAAGTACCTCCCGATTTTGTGAGGGTTGAAGTGGTTAAAAAAAATTAAAACCAACAAAACCAAAAAGTTCTTGTCTTGTAACCAATTCATAAACCAATATAGCACAAATCAAAGCATACAAACCATTACACCTTGAACTTGATCTCCAAACAAAATAGAAGGTCTCATGGCTATGTTTCCTTGCTCACGGCTGTGTCTTCTTGCTCACGGCTGTGTCTCCTTTACACCAAGTGGGATGCACTCCAAGGTTTCCACCAAAGATCGATTAGAAGACCTAAAGGTTCCCAAAGCTATATAGTGCTTCAATTGGTTATCTTTGACATTAGAAAATCCCCAAAATAAACCATTTAAATGATGATTAATTGTTCAACACATGAGCTACATGGCAAAGCCTTTTGAGTCTTGTAAGAAATATAAAGATAATCGGCTTGAAGGAAGATAAAAGAGAAAAAGAAAATTTGAAACGATGGGAAAGAAGAGAAACAATCGGCAGCAGCTGGAACAATAACAAAAAATGACAATATTCCACTCTTTTCGACAAATTAGGGTTAATTAAAAGCCCTTTTAATTGTCGAAAAAGCACTTGTGTAAATAAAGCCAAAAAGAAAGTGAAAAGGGCAACTTAGTCATAAGACTTTAAACACATCTTTAGGTACATTTCATGGATAGCTCTTATCCTCACAAGGTTAGCCATGTGAATTTTCATTTTTTTTTAAAACCCCTTTGCCATTTATCACTTGTTTCAAAATAATTTAAACATTTGACCCAATTTTCATATAACTATACCATATAATTATATGCATTATTTTATTGAGCAATAAATTTATATGCCATGTTATGCATTTAAACAAATTTATCTAGGATTAAATTTGTTATCTAATAACATTTATTCTAATACCATACGACGACCAAAATAATGAGAACACTTATAATTAATTCTATTACCGTAACCATATCTCCATATGATATACTAAAATAATTTCCTTGTTTTAATCAAATTTTTTCTAATGTGACCCATTGGGATCTATATCATGTTGACAATAGAATTAAAACTCTTTTTAATTCTATATATCATAAGCAGTATCTAGCAAAATACATTATAATTACTCAAATGGCATAGATGATAAGTATCATACACAAATCATGATCTCAAAGCAATAATTGCCCGTGTCAATTCTCTTGTCTCATAATATCCTAAAAAAATGTATGATTGGAATATGTCATTCTTGCCAATTTATTCCTTCTTGATTTCCAAAGTAAATCGTAAATATGATTAACTCCTTAATCATATTGCATGCATACAATATTATTTTATAAAGGGCTCGTAGAAATTATCGCTCATATCATATATGAGGGACAATAGTACTCTTGATGAACATTTATCCTCTACATAAGTTATGTATACTATGGCATTATCTGTATAGCTACCTATTACGATTAGTGATGGACAATACCAACAAATACACATTTCTCGTGTAAGAAAATGAGCATCTCATACCATAGAATTCAAGACACGTATGAAACATTAATAATATAAACACAATCCTAATAATGTTTCATTTAGGATATGTCAAATGCCATAATCTCTGTTATGTATTTGTATGATTAAACCGATAACTCCTTATCAAATGACTTGTAGAACTTCACCATCATTTAATCCACACATTAATATTTTAGTGGTTAGTTAATATTCCATGTTAATTACCAAGATTAGTGACACTTCAGAGTAATCATTATTTTCATTACAAAGTTCTACAATCTGAGTCCTCAACTCGAATAATCCATAAATAATGAAAACTCATGGAACAAAGTGATATAAACCAACCAATTCATGAATATAACTGTTAGAATACAACCATCTAATGATTGGCTTCTAGATCATAACACTAACAATCTCCCACTTGAAATAGAGCCAATCCAAATACATCTCTATGCATAAGAGCTCTAAACAAGTGTAGCCTTATAAACTAAATACATTTTTATGCATAAAGAAAAGTATACTCAAAGCCAATCACCAATGTATCTAATACCCATTGATGTAGTGTGAACTATGTGTTTGGCTTGCAAAAGAGGTTTTAACAACAGGTTGGCTATGTTCTCGACTGAATCATCGCTACAAACCTTTATGTCACCTCTCTCTATGATCTCTCGTATGTGGTGATATCATCACAGAACATACTTGGACCTTTGGTGTGACCTAGGTTCCTTCTCTTGAGCAATAACTCCATTGTTATCATAATAGAGCTTAATTGGTCCAGCGACACTAGGACCTACATCAAGTTTGAAGATGACCCAAAGATCTATTAGAAGACCCAAAGGCTCCTAAAGTTAAATGGTGCTTCAATCGGTTATATTTGATCTTAGAAAATCCATTAAATAAACCATTTAAATGATGATTGATTGCTCAACATATAAGCTAAATGGTAAAGCCTTTTGAGTCTTGTAAGAAATATAAAGATAATCGGCTTGGAGGAAGACAAAGGAGAAAAAGAAAAGCTGAAATGGTGGGAGAGAAGAGAAGCAATCGGTAGCAGCTATAACAACAACAAAAATGAAAATATTCCACTCTTTTGGACAAATTAGGGTTAATTAAATGCCCTTTTAATTGTCGAAAAAGCCCTTGTGTAAATAAAACCAAAAAGAAAGTGAAAAGGGCAACTAAGTCATAAAACTTTAAACACATCTTTAGGTACATTTCATGGATAGCTCTTGTCCTCACAAGGTTAGCCATCTGAATTTACATTTTTTTAAAAACCACTTTACCATTTATCTTGTGTTTCAAAATAATTTAAACATTTGACCCAATTTTCATATAACTATACCATATAATTACATGCATTATTTTATTGAGCAATAAATTTATATGACATGTTATACATTTAAACAAATTTATAACAAATTTATCTAGGATTAAATTTGTTATCTAATAACATTTATTCTAATACCATGTGACAACCGAAATAATTAGAACACTTATAATTAATTTTATTACCGTAACCATATCTCTATATGATATACTAAAATAATTTCCTTGTTTTAATCAAAATTTTCTAGTGTGACCCATTGGGATCTATATCATGTTGATAATAGAATTAAAACCCTTTTTAATTATATATATCATAAGCGGTATCTAGCAAAATGCATTATAATTACTCAAATGACATAGATGATAAGTATCATACACAAATTATGATCCCGAAGCAATAATTGAACGTGTCAATTCTCTTGTCTCATAATATCCTGAAAAAAATGCAAGATTGGAATATGTCATTCTTGCCAATTTATTCCTTCTTGATTTCCAAAGTAAATCATAAATATGATTAACTTCTTAATCATATTGCATGCATACAATATTACTTTATAAAGGGCCCGTAGAAATTATCGCTCATATCATGTATGAGGGACAATAGTATTCTTGATGAACATTTATCCTCTACATAAGTTGCGTAAACTATGGCATTATCTGTGCAGCTACCTATTACGGTTAGTGATGGACAATGCCGATAAATACACATTTCTCATGTAAGAAAATGAACATCTTATACCATAGAATTCAAGACACGTATGAAACATTAATGACATAAACACAATCCTAATAATGTTTCATTTAGGATATGTCAAATACCATAATCTCTGTTATGTATCTATATGATTAAACCGATAACTCCTTATCAAATGACTTGTAGAACTTAACCATCATTTAATCCACACACTAATATTTTAGTGGTTAATTAATATTCCATGTTAATTACCAAGATTAGTGACATTTCAGAGTAATCATTATTTTCATTACAGAGTTCTACAATCTGAGTCCTCAACTCGAATAATCCATAAATAATGAAAACTCATGGAACAAAGTGATATAAACCAACCAATTCATGAATATAACTGTTAGAATACAACCATCTAATGATTGGCTTCTAGATCATAACACTAACAATCTCCCACTTGAAATAGAGCCAATCCAAATACATCTCTATGCATAAGAGCTCTAAACAAGTGTAGCCTTATAAACTAAATACATTTTTATGCATAAAGAAAAGTATACTCAAAGCCAATCACCAATGTATCTAATACCCATTGATGTAGTGTGAACTATGTGTTTGGCTTGCAAAAGAGGTTTTAACAACAGGTTGGCTATGTTCTCGACTGAATCATCGCTACAAACCTTTATGTCACCTCTCTCTATGATCTCTCGTATGTGGTGATATCATCACAGAACATACTTGGACCTTTGGTGTGACCTAGGTTCCTTCTCTTGAGCAATAACTCCATTGTTATCATAATAGAGCTTAATTGGTCCAGCGACACTAGGACCTACATCAAGTTTGAAGATGACCCAAAGATCTATTAGAAGACCCAAAGGCTCCTAAAGTTAAATGGTGCTTCAATCGGTTATATTTGATCTTAGAAAATCCATTAAATAAACCATTTAAATGATGATTGATTGCTCAACATATAAGCTAAATGGTAAAGCCTTTTGAGTCTTGTAAGAAATATAAAGGTAATCGGCTTGGAGGAAGACAAAAGAGAAAAAGAAAAGCTAAAATGGTGGGAGAGAAGAGAAGCAATCGGTAGCAGCTGGAACAACAAGCCTTTTAGATCTTATAAGAAAGATGAAGATAATCGGCTTGGAGGAAGAAAAAAGAGAAAAAGAAAAGCTAAAACGATGGGAGAGAAGAGAAGCAATCGGCAACAGCTGGAACAACAACAAAAAAACAAAAATCTTCCATTCTTTTGGACAAATTAGGGTTAATTAAAAGCCCTGGAAAAAGCCCTTGTGTAAATAAAACCAAAAAGAAAGTGAAAAGGGAAACTTAGTCGTAAGGCTTTAAACACATCTTTATGTACATTTCATGGACAACTCTTGTTCTCACAAGGTTGGCCATGTGAATTTTCATTTTTAAAAACCCACTTTGCCATTTATCTCATGTTTCAAAATAATTTAAACATTTAACCCGAATGCCATATAACTATACCATATAATTATATGCATTATTTTGTTGAGCAATAAATTCATATGATATGTCATACATATCAAACAAATTTATCTGGGATTAAATTTGTTACCTAATGACATTTATTCTAATACCATATGACGACTAATATAATTATAACACTTATAATTAATTTTATCGTCATATTCATATCTCCATATGATATACTTGGACAATTTTCTTTTCCTAATCAAATCTTTTCTAGTGTGACCCATTGGGATCTATTTCATGTTGACAATAGAATTTTAATTCTTTTAATTCTATACACCATAAATGGTACCTAGCAAAAGACATTATAATTACACAAATGACATAGGCGATAAGTATCGTACACAAATCACGAACCCGAAGTAATAATTGTCCGTGTCAATTCTCTTATCTCCTAATATCCTAAATAATGCAAGATTGGAATATGGCATTCTTGCCAATTTATTCCTTCTTGATTTCCAAAGTAAATCGTAAATATGATTAACTCCCTAATCATATTACATGCATACAATATTACTTTATCAAGGGCCCATAGACATTATCGCTCATATCAAATATGAGGAACAACAGTAGTCGTGATGAACATTTATCCTTTACATAAGTTACACATACTGTGGCATCATCAGTATAGCTACTTGTTACGGTTAGCGTTGGATAATGCTAACAAATACAAAT
>JANKOD010062102.1:0-11546 GCA_026284645.1 Erythroxylum acuminatum | reverse complement strand
AACTTTCTTCAAACAAACTCTAAATCTCTTGGAAATTTGGAAACCCTAACACTTTTCTCTTTTCTTCTTCTTTCTCCCCTCTTCCACGAACTCACTCTTCTCCCTCTCTCAATTTTCGTTTCTTCCCTCTTCTCCTCCACTAACTCATTTATTTCTCTTCTTTTATACTCCTACTAACATAACTTAAGTCCACAAGGCCCAAGGCCCAACTCATCCTTCCTTCCTTTCCTTCTTATTCTTCCCCTCATGTAACATAAGCCCATTAAACTCTAAACATTTAAGCCCATCTCATTTCTTCTTCTTTCATATTTCATTTAACCCAACTAACACATCTAATCACATTTACTTATACTACCTAACTCATTAATTCCTTTTTAATACATGCTACCTACTTCGATTAATATCATATGTTAATTAACGCCAACTTAATTTACTCACTAATGTTATCTTACTTAATTAATGTTACTTAATTCAATCTATCAAGACCTCAATTAAATCTAATCATGCTTAATTATATAAAAAAATTTCGAGGCTAACAATATCCCAGTAATTTGGGAAGCCAGGACTGCTGGAAAGGGGTCGATAAACGTTGCTCCAACAAGAATTTGAGGCTGCGATGATCTATCTTAACAACAAATTGTTTATAATTCAAATAGTGATGCCAGTACCTGACGACCTTGATGATGGCTAAGAACTCTTTCTCATACGTCGATAAGCCGTAGTGACGAGGTGCCAATGACTTGTTGAGGAAGGCAATTGGATGGCCTTCCTGTTGTAGCACCGCGCCGATGCCCTGCCCGCTTGCATCTGCTTCCACTACGAAGGTTTTTGAAAAATCCAGTAAGGCTAACACTGGGGCGGCCGTGATTGCTCTCTTCAGCAATTCAAAAGCATCTCTCTCTTCATGTTGCCAAACCTAATTGGTTAGTCGTTCCTTCTTCAGTAGCTCCGTTAGCGGTTTGGCCATTAACCCATAGCCCTTGATAAAATGTCTGTAATAACCGGTAACTCCCAGAAACCCGCGAAGCTCTGTGATTCCCTTCGGTTCCGACCACTCCACTATTGTCTTCACCTTCCGACTATCAGTAGCGACTCCCTCCTCCGAGATAGTGTAACCTAGGTATTCGATTTGTCGTGCCCCGAAAGTGCATTTGTTCCCGTTTGAAAACAACTGATTTTCCTTCAATGTTTGCATGGCCACTGAAATATGCTCCACGTGCATTTGCAGAGAGGGACTATATATTAATTTGTCGTCAAAGAAAACCAGGATGAACTGGCGTAGAAAGGGTCGGAACACATCATTCATCAGCCTTTGGAAAGTCGAAGGAGCGTTGGTTAGGCCGAAAGGCATAACCATGAATTCGTAGTGTCCCTCATGCGTCCTAAACGCTGTTTTTGGGACATCTTCCGGCTGCATCCTGATCTGATGGAAACCTGAACGCAGGTCGAGCTTAGTGAACCAGCTTGCTCCATGAAGCTCGTCCAGTAACTCTTCGATTAATGGTATCGGGAACTTGTCCTTAACCGTATTTTTGTTGAGCTCTCTGTAGTCTATGCACATGCGCCAGGAGTCGTCCTTCTTCTTTACTAGCACTACCGACGAGGCAAAAGGTCTAAAACTATGCTGGATGAACCCTTGCTTCATTAGGTCGCTCACCGTTTTTTCTATAACATCCTTCTGTATCTTGGAGTATCTATAAGGGCGCACGTTAATGGCGTCTACTCCTCCTTTAAGACAATTTGGTGATTATGACTTCGATTGGGAGGCAGCTGTGTAGGATCCCGAAACAATTCCGCATATTCCGACAAAATCGCGTTGATTTCATCAACAACGCTCCACTGGTCGCCTTCTAAGTTCATCAGTTGAAGTTGAAACTCCAGGGGCGTAGACAGACGTAACATGAATAGTTGCCCTTCCGAGGGCCTCCACACTAATTTTTCGAAGTCCTTGCAAGATAGAACCCGCGATTTCCCCTTCGGATTACCGTAGATAGTCATTACCTCTCCACCCCACTGGAACGTCATGGTCCTCTCCCTAAAGTTGCAGAGGACGTCGTTCAGTCCGATAAGCCATTGCACGCCTAAAACCACATCGCAACCCCCCAATGTCAGAACCAGAGCATCCATGGTAAATTGACCCACTTGCATGGCCCATGCAAAATTCCGACAACGTTGGGAGCATTTCAACTGTAATCCACCTCCCACCGTTATAGATATCGGGTCTATGTCCTCTATGATACATCCCCCTCTTCTAATGATCGCGGAGTCCACGAAGTTGTGGGTGCTGCCGTTGTCGATCAGAATGTGGATCTGACGTCTCTGATGTATTCTTATAACCCGCATTTGTTTGAATTCCATGTTCCCGGCACAGCCCAACATAGCTTGCATCGAAACTAAAGGAACGTCATCATGCTCTGGGCTGCCCCCTGTTTCTCCCTCCTCCATTATTCCTTGCGAGACAGTACTTCCCGACTCTTCTTCCGACACCACAAAAAATTGTAGTTGACGCTTCCTGCATTGGTGACCTAATGTGTACTTTTCATCGCACCAAAAACATAATCCCTTCGCCCTTTTCTCGTCAAAATCCCTGCTGCTGATTGGCTTTTGAGGTCTGATCGCATTTGCCTGGGGAAACGGTCTGGGCGTGGCTACTGGAGTAGGCAGTAACCCGTCCGAACTGGAGTTCCTCGTGAATGAAGAAGTTGATGGTCCCCTGGAGCGGACCATAGGAGGCGCAGAGTTGCTAAGGTTCCTCTGAGGATGGCTTCGATTGAATAGGGTATGACTAGCGGATGCCAGAACAGCCTCCTGCTTCCTCGCTAGCATATACGCCTGGTGCAGAGAAGTGGGTTCATGTAATTTGACTGTGACCCCTATTTCGGGGCGAAGTCCCTTGATGAAGAACCCCACGAAATAATCTTCTGGAAGTGATAGCCTGTTCAAATGATGATCGAACGGGGCGCAATAATCCAGGACTGTTCCCACCTGCCTTAAGTCTTTGAATTCTCCTACTGGATCGTCGAAAATTTCTGCGTCAAAACGCTGTTTCAAAGCCTTGGTAAACTCTTCCCAGTTCATTATCTCCCTGCTGTTGCGATTCCGAACATATAATCTGTACCATTCTTGCGCCTTCTCATCCATGTGGAGAATTGCAACGTTCACCTTCGTTTCTTCTGGAGTGTGATCCAATGAAAAGTACTGCTCGCAGCAATATAACCACAGTTTGACATTCTCGCCATCGAATGACGGAAAGTCTATTCGAGACAATCTTGCTGGCG
Source organism: Erythroxylum acuminatum (assembly GCA_026284645.1). Lineage (NCBI taxonomy): Eukaryota > Viridiplantae > Streptophyta > Magnoliopsida > Malpighiales > Erythroxylaceae > Erythroxylum > Erythroxylum acuminatum. Next base: position 8,268 of record JANKOD010062102.1, on the reverse strand, counting down.
GTGGTCTACCTTCTTCTGACGTCCTTTCTGAGCTACTCTAGGACGTGGGGTCTGCGGAACCAGTGTCCCTTCCGATCTTCTGTAATGTTTGCAACATAATATTCCTCAATTCCAACATTTCCTTCTCCACTTTCTCGGTTCTGCTGTTCATATCGGAGAACATTCTCTCCATCAATCCCTTGAGGTTGTCTTCCATTTTACGAAGTTCTGCGTTCCTTGTACCTTCGGCCATGACTGATCACAGAATCGCGTTCTCTGATACCAATTGTTACGAGCAAAAATCGATTGGAAGGAATTTGCAACGGAGGAAGAATACGGAAGAGTTCCAAGAAATTTAGAGAGGGGCGCACACACAGAATCACACGAGATAGAGAGAGAAAAGGAATCAAATCACATTCGGTTTTTGACATATCTTCCAATTCGTTACATACTGACTAAATACACAAAAGATACGATTACGTATAATAGACCGTATGCTAACAATGGTGGACTTTTATTTAAACGCTGCAATTTGTGTCGTTCATTAACGGTAGTTAAGTCGCCCCCGCTCTGTCACCGTCTTTTTCTTCTTCCTCATTTCCTTCTGTAACAACTTGGTATCAACATGTGTTTTTTTTTTTGTTTTCATTTTGACAATACACCTGTTTGACCGAGTTAGATCTTATAGAGGATAGGATTTGCTATCAGATTCAACCATAAGAGAACATAGTAGAATCATAGACTAGGATTCAGCTGCAATATGACCTTTTCCTTCTGATTTTGTCCCAGAATTTCTTGCTTAGATCCCAATGAATTTAGGGCCAAACCATTTCAGTTTAATGTTAGATCCTCAGTGCATATAAAGTGACTAGACTATGGTTTATCTTCCTTTGATTATGATGATACAGTTGCTAAGCTAAATGCTCTCAAAGATATATGGGACAACACACCTCCTAATTGGGTAGGAGTAGACCCTTGTGGAAGTAACTGGGATGGAATAGGATGTAGCAATTCACGTGTGATTTCCATGTAAGTCATCTGCAAGTTTCAGTAACTCAACTTTTTTTTTTAAAAAAAACTTTGTTTGAGGTTTCCACATTCATCTTTCTCTGAGTTCTGGCAATGATTCAGATCATTGTCTAGCATTGGATTGAAAGGTCAGCTGTCCGGAGACATCTCATCCTTATCCGCTCTGCAGATTTTGTATGTCTACGGTTTGCTCTGTTATCTTTTCTGCTTTGCATCTAACTAGTTCTAGTCCAAGTATAATGAAATCTTCTCTGTTCAATTGCTATTTTGTCACAGGGATCTATCCTATAACAAGGAATTGAAAGGATCTCTTCCAGCAACAATTGGGAATTTGAAGCAGCTAACTAATTTGTAAGGCACAGATCATTGAGCAGAAATAGTTAGATGCAAGATTTCTTATGCCAATTGACATTGATTGTTACTTTCATTCTTAGGATTTTGGTTGGTTGTGGTTTTACTGGTCCAATACCTGACTCAATAGGATCGCTGCAGCAGCTTAGATTTCTGTAAGGTTTTTATATTGTAATGTTGTGGTTCCTTTATCATATTACCATGGAAATGTCCAATTTCGAGTTGACCATATTTTCCAATCGTGCTTTGTTGGACTGCAGATCTTTAAATTCTAATGGCTTCACTGGACCAATTCCTCCTTCAGTCGGCAAATTATCGAACCTATATTGGTTGGATCTAGCTGAGAATCAGCTTGAAGGACCAATTCCAGTCTCCAGAGGCTCCACACCTGGGCTTGATATGCTAGTTAATACAGGACACTTGTATGTCTCAGATTATCATAACACATCTCCCTGCATTTCAAACGCTAATCTTTGTTAAAATTTTCTCAACAGTCATCTTGGAAAGAACAGACTCTCGGGTACAATCCCAGCTCAGCTTTTCAACTCAAGCATGCAACTCATACATGTGTGAGTATCTTGCTTTGTTTCCTCATTGTATGTAATAATGCATTTAAACTTGACTCTGTGTTTAAGAACCTGCAGTCCATTTTGTAGTTCCAACAGTGAGCATATATTGGAGAAAACAGGATTTTTCTCAGAAAATAAAGAGGATCAGGTTCCAAAAAGATAAAATTGATCTTAAAATGTGATCACTTTTCTGAAACTTTTCAGCTTTCTAGCTTCTTGTGCACCCAATTTCAAGAACACAAAAATGAAAATAAACAGTACAGAGAATGCTTCTCTATACAATATTTTTCATTGCTCAACTTTAAAGGAACAAGTTTACATCAAATGGAGCTTAACTAGTCCAACTAGCTGATAACGGATAAAATTTTCAATTCAATTAACTAGAACACGAAACTAAATTCAGCTTCAGGTTTCTAACAGAAACTATCAGGTACCAACAAAATTTTCTGTGAGGTCAAAATACAAACAACTTCAAATAATGTAACCATTTTTTTTCATAGATTCAGCTTCCTCCTCTTTTTCTTTTCTTGGTAGGCTTTTCGAAGACAACAACCTCAGTGGCCGTATTCCTTCTAGCATTGGGCAGGTCCAAACTTTGGAGGTTATGTAAGTATCAAATGCCAGCATAATTTGTGGAATCGCATACTTAGATTAGTGTTGTTCATGTTTTATAATGAATATATCATCTTTGCTGCAGAAGGTTAGATGGGAACTCATTAACTGGACCTGTTCCTTCAAACCTCAGCAATCCTAGTGTCAGTGAGTTGTAAGTTTGGATGTGGCTCTCATATGGTTCTACTATATACATCTGGCACTTTAGCCTCAATTTTTGGTTCTATTAAGGAACTCTGTTGCTGATCACTTCTCAGGATTTTGTCCAACAACCAACTATCTGGACCTATTCCAGATCTTTCTGCAATGCCTGTCCTCAGCTATTTGTAAGATTTCTCCATAATCTACTTTGTACTTAAACATAATATTTTTATTTACTATCTGTCAGTCACAAGTAGACATATTTTCTACACAAATTCTGACCAGCAACTGGTCTACAGGGACTTGAGCAACAATACTTTTGATGCAGCAACTTTTCCTCCGTGGATCTTAACCTTAAAGTCTTTGACAACATTGTATGTCTCTCTTTATCTGTCCCTCAATCACATTGCAAGTACAGTAACAGACAATGCTGTTAATCTTCCCGTAGTTTTGCCGATTACTTTTGACTTCTTCAAAAAGATAAGAGGCTTAATTTTAAAACTCAAACTTAATATCTGAACATAAAGAAAGTAGTTTTTAATATGATATTTATATTCCTCAACAGTTTATTTCTTTTATGGCAGAATGATGGAACACACAAAACTTCAAGGTCAGGTTCCTCCTATTCTGTTCGGCCTTTCCAACTTGCAGACTGTGTGAGTACCAATTTATGTTTGCTTGGGTAACATATAATTTTTCATGGATAAACATAACCACAGGAAAAAAAATTAACGAACTTAGGTCCTAGGTTGGTTGATTAAGAACTTCATCTGATATGACAGGATCCTTAATAACAACCAACTCAGTGGCTCGTTAGTGTTGGGATCAAGCTTGAGCAACCAACTACAAATAGTTGATTTGCAAAACAATCTCATTTCTGATTATAGAGGCGGAAATCAAGTCACTGTCATGTAAGCTACATTCGTGGTTAATTTGCTTTCACCAAGTTTGGTGATTCCAACGTTATAAGTAAGATCATTTTGTCAGGAAAGCCTTATTTTGCCAAAGAGATGGGAACCCATTTGTTGTTTCCTTGTCAAAACTTTGTGCAGACTTGCAGGCAACCCAGTGTGTCTGGAATCAGGAGCAACAGAAACTTACTGCACTGTTCCTCCACCAAACTCGAATGTAACAGTACCAAACATTTGTGTTCCTGTCCAGTGCACATCAAATAAGATTTCAAGTCCCAACTGCAAATGTGCATATCCATACACAGGACTACTTGTGTTCAGAGCTCCTTCATTCTCAGGCTTGGGAAACCAAACAATCTATTCGTTTCTCCAGCAGTCATTGATGAATTTCTTTAACAAGGTTCAGCTTCCTGTGGATTCAGTGTCTTTACGTAACCCAAGAAGGGACTCCTCCGAGTATCTTGAAATCAATCTTCAAATCTTCCCATCCTTACAAGATAGTTTTAATTGGTCAGCGATTTCTAGTATCGGATTTGTGCTAAGCAATCAGGCATTTCAGCCTCCAAAGAACATTAAATTTGGTACTTACTTCTTTTATGGTGATACTTATGTGCTTTTTGCTGGTACGTATTTGTATAATTGCTTTGCTTGTTGCTCTTGTGATTAATAGACTTGGTTCTCAGTCTCTGTGAATCTCACAGGGTCAAGCAAGTCAAGCACTGGCATTATTATTGGAGCTGGAGTTGGTGGTACTGTACTCTTGGTACTGTTGATCCTTGCAGGGCTTTATGCTTATCGCCAAAAGAAGAGAGCAGAAAAGGCAAATCATGAGATCAACCCTTTTGGTACGAATTACTAATTTTGTCTTGAAAGATTGAAACTTGGTTTCGGGTATCTTAAGTTTTAGGTGTTGGCACAGCAAATTGGAACACGAACAACGTCAGTGGCGGTGTTCCGCAGTTAAAGGGAGCCAGATGCTTCTCCTTTGAGGAGCTCAAGAAATACACCAATAACTTTTCAGAATCCAATGATATTGGATCTGGTGGATATGGAAAAGTTTACAGAGGAACTCTTCCCAATGGACGACTGATTGCAATAAAACGAGCTCAACAGGGGTCCATGCAGGGTGGCCTGGAGTTCAAAACTGAGATAGAACTCCTATCAAGAGTCCATCACAAGAACCTCGTAGGCCTCCTGGGATTTTGCTTTGAGCGAGGTGAACAGATGCTTGTGTATGAGTTTGTGCCAAATGGTACTATCAGAGACAGTCTCTCAGGTATTTAGTTCTACTCGCAGCAAGCAAAAGTGAAGCTTTTTAGTTCTATTTGTTAGAACTTTTGCTAGAACTAGCTAAAAGGGAACGAGGCCTAGTTTCTGAATCACATTCTTGCAATTTTCTTCCATCCAAACAGGTCAGACAGGGATCAGGCTAGACTGGATAAGGAGACTTAAGGTAGCTCTTGGTGCAGCAAGAGGTCTGGCCTATCTGCACGAGCTCGCAAGCCCTCCTATCATACACAGGGACATAAAATCTAGCAACATATTACTCGATGAACGCTTAAATGCAAAAGTTGGAGATTTTGGTCTCTCCAAGCTTTTGGGTGACACTGAAAAGGGACATGTGACTACTCAGGTCAAAGGGACAATGGTCAGTAACTTAACATTATTGCTTACATTAGATGATCATGCTACTACTATCCATGATGAGATTTTCCAAAGAAAATGAAGTACAAAGTGTGGTTCATTGAACATTTTGGATACTTCGATGTCATCTGCACTAATCTTATAGTTACAGACAACTGCATCTACCTCTTTTCTAAAAGTTGCCGGAACTCTATCCAGCATAGGACAGTCTATTCTGATACCGTTTTTTCATCCAGTCCTGCACGTACTAGACGGTATGCATCCATCTCCTGATATGATTGACTTACAAATTTGTTGTATTCAATAGGGCTATTTGGATCCAGAATATTACATGACCCAGCAATTGACAGAGAAGAGTGATGTTTATAGTTTTGGAGTAGTTATGCTGGAGCTGATAACTGGAAGAAGGCCAATAGAGAGGGGAAAATACATTGTGAGAGAGTTGAAGATGACTATGGACAGAACAAAGGATTTGTACAATCTCCAAGAAATTCTTGATCCGGGTATTGGTTTGGACACCACATTGAAAGGTCTAACTAAGTTTGTGGACTTGGCATTGAAATGTGTAAAAGAGCCGGGAGATGAGAGACCAACAATGGGTGAAGTGGTTAAAGAGATTGAGAACATCTTGGAGCTTGCTGGTCTAAATCCAAATGCAGAATCAGCATCAAGTTCAGCTACCTGTGAGGAAGCTACAAAGGGGGCTTCTCATCCTTTTAGCAAAGATGCTTTTGACTATACTGGAGGCTTTCCGCCATCAAAGATTGAGCCACAATGAGTGTTGGGTGACTGTAAACTAAAGTTTTGCACACTTTGTTAGCTGCAGAAACAACTCTTTTTTTTTGATGCAATGTAAATATATGTATTGCACAAAAGAATGAACGTACAAAAATTGTTGGCGCATACCCCAAGACATTGTGCTCTCCGCTGTCGCCTTCGGAAAGAAGAACGATCACACTAATATATCCCAAAACTAAAGATTCACAAAATCTCAATCCACCTTACTAATAAGATGGACTCCATTGTTTAATGAAGCTACAAAAGAAACCACCACCCTAATACAAGCAGTAATCATAGATAAAAAGACGCCCATAATTCACAGGCATCACCATACCAAGCACCATATCCCAGAGCAACCAGCGAGAGGCTATACAGGGGTCAAAGACTTAGCCCAACAAAGATAGCCTTTATACAAACCAGCCAAGCAACAATTGATCACCTAAGCATAATCGAAACATTTCCATCATCAACCCTACAACAGTATGTCCAGCGAAACCAATACCTGCACACAGCACATGTATTGTGTCTCCAGCATGTCGGACCAAGGGCAAGCTAAGAGGAACATCATCCAACCTACGAACAAAAGTACCAGAATGTACACCCCACGGCCCACTAAGTCCCAGTACACCCCACCAGCACAAGCCCCAGGGCAGCCTAAGCATGATCTAGTATCCATATACAATCAACATCATATACAAATTACATACAATGTACCGCTAGACAGCACAGCAAGTTAAAACAAATGACATAGGGCATGCAACCAAAGTCAAAAAGTAATACGGTCAGGAGGATATAATCGATATAAGATGCTGTACATGATGGTTTGTATTCTCCGGATTACCTCCAAACTAGGAATGGAGGCAGATTCCATCTGGATCAAATTACGGGTCTTCCATATCATATACGTTGTGCACATAAGACCCAATCTGGCAGCCTTGCTTTTCAAACCCGCCCCAGTACACTCCTTCCGAATCCACCGAACAACCCTGCTTAGGGTAGACATCGAACGGGTCAACCCAAGCCACAATCTAATAGCACGCCATATGCCTCCAGTCCAGTATAAGGATATTTGAAGAATAAGTGATCAGCAGTTTCAGATTCAACATGGCAGAAAACACATGTTCTATCAATATCCAAGAATTGGAGGTTATCTTTCATAGGCAACCGATTCCAAAAACTGAGCCAGGTGATAAAGGATATAATTCTGCCATATAAAAGACATCCAGGGTTTGCAAGCATTCGAGAGTCTCAGAAGATTGTAAATCTTTTGTGATGATAACTCGCCATTCACACATAGTCGTTGCAAACCGCCCACTACCTCCGTAGGCCCTCCCATCTTGCTCACCAATTGATCTCGAATTAGTGCTAGCTTCTTTAGTAACGGGGAATCACAAGGGTGCAGAGACCACTCCCATACAGAGGTTCCCCTCAGGTAAACCTCATGGATCCATCGCACCCATAAGGAGTCTTCTTTGGCGTGAATATTCCAAAGAACCTTGGCAAGTAGAGCATTATTCCAGATTTTGCAATTCTTTAGTCCTAACCCTCCTTCTCCCTTCGGATGACAAATGGTGTCCCATGCCACTCGAAAGTGTCTTCCTCCCCATAGAAAAAGCCTATAGATAGACTGGATCCGATCTAGTATAGTTATGGGAACAGGAAATGCTTGTAACCAAAAAGCTAGCACCCCTTGGATTACTGAGTTAATGAGCTCAAGACGACCAGCAAAGAATAGTGACTACCCCTTCCAAGCCATCAAGAAAGTTTCCACTGCCTTGAGTAAAACTGAGAACTGAGCAATTGAGACTTTCAATGGAGCAAGTGGGACACCGAGGTAGTGCACAGGGAATTCACCAAGTGGATACCCCGCAATTTGCTGAAGGAGATCCCTCTCATAACCCTCCACACCTGCTAGATAAATATTAGATTTCTGCACACTCACGCGTAAACCACAAACCATCGCCAATTCATGTAGCACCCCCACAAGAACCTCGATTGACGTTTGATCCCCCCTAGAAAAAAGCATGAGGTCATCCGCAAAAGTAAAGTGGGTAATGCCTAGCTTTTTGCAACGCGGATGATGCCGAAACGAGGGATGGCGGGTTCTATTATTCAGTAGCCGTGACAGGTATTCCAATCCAAGTAAAAGGAGCATAGGGTCGCCCTGTCGTAACCCCCGACGCCCTTTGAACCATCCATGCATGGTCCCATTAATCGAAACCGAATATGAAGCAGACTTAACACACTCCATA
>JANKOD010062031.1:0-11551 GCA_026284645.1 Erythroxylum acuminatum | reverse complement strand
TTTTATTATCCTTATACCATATCATGTATGGATTAGCATGTTGATTTGGATTTGTTGCTTCCGCTGCAAAATGATTTCTTAAAAAGTTTTGAAATCTACCGTTTCTCCAAATAAGGCATGTTTTCTTTTTCTGATCCAACATAAGGAAGTTTTATTGGTCTGAAATGTTAGAATAATTCGTTAACAGAAATAAGAGTGAATATAGTAAAGTTCTAAAGGAAACTGACCTAAATTTAGTTAATTTATAGTTTGCTACATTCTTAATTGCTTCTTTGCATTTGTATTTAGATTTATTTATTTATTTATTTTATCTACGGATAAGGATTTAATCTTACTTATTAAGTTTATAGGTAGTGGGTGGTTAACCAATAATCCTTGTAGGATGGACCTATACTTTGTCATGTTAGTTACAACAATATCATATACTTGTGGTAAAACATAGACTAATAGGTCAACTAAATTATTTGATACTTCAGGGTTAACTTTGGTGGTTCTTGGAATAGGTTAATCTAAGGGTTCATCTATGAGAACATTTGTAGATGGATCTATGACTATTGGAATGGGTAGACATATGGCTGCTAGAGTAGGTGGACCTATGACTTACTATAAACTTACCTCCTCATAAGCATCATCAATTACCTTAATTGGAATATATATTGCAGGATTAGTAAGAGCAGAATTTTAGATAATTCTCCCCATCTATATAGGCTTTTACTGTCTTTATTTTCTATCTTCAATTTCACCTATGAAGTTCCTCACATCTTTATGATTTCAATATAGCCTTAAACCAACTTCAAATGAATAATATAATAATTTATAGTTGCAATACTATAGGGTTTCAATTATGCATCATATGCATCGCAAATCAGAACATAAGCAGTGGAAAATAAAATGAAACTCAGAAAATACATAATAAAAAATGTGCCATTAGATCTAGTAAATCAAAACATGAATAAGATGTGTGTACCTTTCTCAATGATCTCCTTCATTTTTTAATCTCTTCACCATATTAGGTTATCGTAAACCACAACAAACAAGCTAGATTGTCTCTAACGTAGTCCACACGAAGATAGAAGAAAGAAAGCTTCAAGTAAATGGCATAACACACACAAAACTACTAGCCGTTGATGTGTGTTCTTGAGAGAATGTTTATAGAGAGTGAGAGAAGATGATAAACTCTTCATCAAAAGTCTCACAATTTTCACACAACAGTTACACAAAAATTGGTGCTTTTACACCCTTTGGCCTTCCTCTAACCCCCAACATCAATGAAAGGAGCTAGTGGGATTAAAGGGTCATTGATCCCAATTAATATGCACGAAAATGTTCACCCCTTATTTAAAGGATAATTTTGTCCTCTTACTTATTAAAAGACAATTTTTTCATCTTACCTAATAAGCAAGATTCATATATGTCATATGATTCACAATCAACTAAACTACCACAATTATGTAACTTATTAATGCATCACTCATATCTTTGATCCCCATCCAAAACCATTTTACTCATTCTTAGTATCCCCAATGTATGTGATCCATTAAGTTCCCGGTTATGTTGGCTACTTGAATTTTTAACACTTAATTCAAATAAGTCATGAGCGGTATCTAGCAACACATCTTGACCCCCAATTGTCTGGAAAGCCAGTAGTTTGACTATGAACCCTTCCATAGACAATATTTCCGTGCAATTCATCCTTTCACCATCTGTACCCCACTTGCTTTAGAGTATGGTTAAAGTGTCAATTCCTAGTAGACTAACTATGTCACACCTAGACTAAGTGATGTTAGTTCTTATCTCGAGGCTCATTACTTAATTAGATATGTCACTGAAGACTACTTTTATGACATTTCCACTATGGCTAGAGTTTCTCGAGTAATGACCCCGACAAGAGGCCGTGGTTATCACCTCCTTCTATTAGGAGTGGTGAATCCTTTATTGGCTAATCAATTAGCTTCAAATACCTCAAGCTGTACCTAATCACCATCCTCTAAGCAATCTTTGAGAGGCAACGAGGAATGGAGTCAAAGTACAAGATTATTATCCAAGATATCATTGAGCACCTTAAGTGTAAGGATATTTGCACCATTGCTATGATGAGACTAACATTGACACTAGAATAGATTATCCATATGATTGTTTGAAAGCAGTTTAGCTAGTGTACTTACTACTTATAGTAAGCATCCACATGTTAACTCTAAACAACTCATGTTTACAGCTTATGAGATCTATTGTTTGATCCAATCAAGGAGTATAACATGTGCTAGTCCGTCCAGATTAATAATGTCCCATCTCATTAATCCTACGACTAGGGATAATTTAGATATTAATATAATTACATATGATAGAGATCTCATGATCATGATTTGTAATGTATCAAGGACTTCATTAATTTGATGTAAGATCATTATCAATTCATAAAGAACATGAACATCAAATTAACAAAAATGCCTTTTTATTAATCATAAAGATTTGTACAATAAGTGTTAAAGGCGATTGCTTTAGAGAACTTCTTTAACAATTACATGCTTTTTCATTCCTTAATCACTTAACATTATGCATAAAATTGACCAATGTAATCTCATCTAACATAGAACCTGAATAATCTTACTTTCAACTTTCATATATCATTTTTGGTTTAAGTTTAAAGAATCCACCATAGAAGCACTAAAACCAAATTATTGGGTTTGAAGTACTAGCCATTACTTAAATAAAACATGCAATAAGAATAAATACCACAATATGTAATTATACTACTAAATATATGCAAATTTAATATACTACTAAGTAGATACAATTATGCATAATACATAATGGAATTATGTCAAATGTTTCTATTTTATGTATCATGTAATATATTACTTAAAAAATTTATATCCTTGGACTTTATTCATCAACGTCAAATGTAGCCATTAAAGGAAACTTGATTCCACAATATGTAATTATATTACTAAATATATGCAAATTTAATATACTACTAAATAGATACAGTTATGCATAATGCATAATGGAATTATGTCATATGTTTCTATTTTATGAATCATGGAACATGTTACTTTAAAAAAAATTGTATCCTTAGACTTTATTCATGAACGTCAAATGTAGCCATTAAAGGAAACTTGAGGATTATGGGATGTAGTTTAGTGTGTTTGACATAACCATGTAAAGTCACCTTTTAAATGAATGCAAACTAACAAATGCTTTTAGGCTTTAATATTTTCCTTATTTAAGAGGATGTAATACAATGGCTTGGCTAGAATCTTCAGGAAATTTTTAGCTTAATTGCTATCTCCAACTATATAGCTCTGACCACACTCGTAGCTTCGACTACCATTGCAAGTCTTTCTAACTCAACCCTTTCTTCCCATTCCTGTATCCTGTACTTCCTCTTATCCACTATCTACCTTTGTATGAAGTTTATACATTGATGAGAATAAATTCATTTCCACATCAGTTTTATCTCGTCTAAACCCTTTACTCTCATAAGTTTGTGGTTTTTTGCTCCTTTTCCTTTCTTTGTGACTACTATTTATTATCATTGTTTTATGGATAAATGGCAAGTTTCAACATTGACTTCCTATCTTTATGTTAATCTCCTCAAATAGCCTCTTCTTCCATTCCTTCCATAGATCCTCAACCTTCACTTCAAGACTCACTTCATCTAGTTCTTATAAGAAGGACAACTTTTTTAAATGTAAAGAAAACAAGGGCGCATGTCACAAGAGACAACAAGTCTGATGAGCAGCCTTTGGTTTCTCCTCCTAATGGAATATTGATGAGCAACCTTTGGTTTCTCCTACTATTGTGGTATCAAATGCTAAGCCTTAAAGTTGGTGCACAACTTTAATAGGTTACTTTCTTTACAAGAGGGTAGCCTTCCTAGTAATGAAGTAGTGGGCAGCTAATCAGTAGCATATACTAGTGAACAACGATGATCCTTTTTTCTTCAAGTTTTCCTAAAATGAAAATGCCTATAAAATTCTTAAACTTAGACCTTGACGTGTACAGAACAAACCCCCATTACTTTAAGCATCGAGACTAGGCATATTGAAGAGATCAACTAGGAAAACATACCAATAAGGATTTGTATTTATGGTGTACTATTGGAGTACTAGAATACCAATGGATTAAGTTATCTTGCAAGCTACATTAGTAAACCAATTTGTATGGATCAGGCAATTATAGAGGCTTCAAGGATAAATTTTGCATGTTTCTGTATGTTGGTAAACTCTACGACACACTTTCTTGATACAATTCCTATTATCAATTTGAATGAAAAATTTGACACTATAAAGGACAATTTGAAAGTAACATATGCTTGGAAGCCAAAGCAGCAAAATTCCAAATGGAGTGGATAACCTACTAGTAGGAATTTTAAGACGGGATTACTTAATGAGCTTAAGAAAAATAATAAAGCAAATTATGAAATTATTTAGACTCAAAATATTCCACTTATTGTAGTGAAGGAGAATGAAAACAACATTATGGTGAGTCACTGTTTAGACAAGTAGGATATTCCTATGGGTGAATTGAACAAAATTGATGGAAATTTTGACACACCAATGATCAACAAATCTGAAAAACATGTCAACAAAGAAACAATAGAAGAAAATAAAAAAGGTAGCAGTTGTCACAGTATTGATAGAAAATTTGAAACAGTGGTGAAAAGAAGATCTAGCGGGAAGAAAAAAAAAACCTCCTCTAATTAACAAAGTATGAGGTTCATTGTGTGGCACATTAGAGGAGCTAATTCTCCCTTTAAGAATTTTTTGCTAAAATACTTCTTTGTGGAAAATAAACCTGACATTGTAGCTATTTTGGAATCTAGAATCAAAATAGGAAAATGTGAATTTTTTAAGATGCTTTAAACGTAGTGTAGAGTGATTACAATTCATACTCAACATCCTAGTGGTAGAATCTTGATCAACTACAATAACTCATATGTGGAATTGTATACTATTAGAATCACTAATTAGCTGACACATGTTAAGGCAATGCGTAAAGTAAATGAGACTATATATAGTCTCCGTTATATATACACATAGCAATGTTTATCAGAGATCTCAATTATGGAACCACTTTAGAAGATTAGCTTCCAATATACAAAGAAAATGACTATTATCTAGTTATTTTAGCACCATTATTTCATCAAAAGAGGTTAAAGGCCTTAATGCATCAAAACTTCCTTTTCAAGAGCTAAGAAACTACTTCACTGATATTCAATTTTCCGATATTCCATATGGGGGAAATCTTTTTACCTGGAATAACAAGCAAAACGATGATGTCTTCATTAAGAAGAAGTTAAAACTTAATTTAGCCAAACTAGAATGGTTTCAACATTCTCTAATTAGATTTTCAATAATTCTCTCTTCAAGCTTATTTGATCATTCACCAGTTATCACCTACACGAATTTCGTAATTTTTAGAATATCTTTTATATTAGTAACTTTCTTGTTAGTGTATCAAATTTTAAGGAAGCTATATGAAATGGTGTTAGATCTGAGATTTATGGATCTAAGAAATACATATATGTCACAAGGATCAAGATCTTTAGAAATCTCGTTAAGTAGTTACATAAGGAAAATGTTGGTAATATGCATCATCTTTTACTTAATACTAAATCAGCATTATGTGCAATTCAACCAGAATGATATAGGAATCCCACATTTATAGAGCTTATCAAAAGAGCAAAGTAGGATATTCCAAATCTCTCAAGGGCCTTATCTTATGATCACTCCTTAATGAAGCGAAGCAAAGATCCAGGATAACATTGCTAAAAGGGGGAGGTATGAGCCTTTTATTCTTCAATAATCAATGTCAAATTTCTATTATTAAGTTGGGAAACCACACAATCTCTGAACATAATATTCTTCTTAAAGAAGCCTTTAACTACTTTATAGTTATTATGAACACTTCCACTAATGATCACTCTTTAGTTGATCTAATAAGGAACATTATGTGAGGTGCATTTTTAAATAAGAAGCTAAAATTCTTTTGAAGCTAGTCTCAATACATGAAATTGATGATGTTGTCGAAGCTTTAAATCCTCATAAATCACTAGGAATTGATGGTTTCAACATGCCATTCTTCATCAAGACTCAGCCAATCACCAAGAGAACGACTTATGGAGCTATCTTAGAATTCTTCATGAAGAATAAATTGCATAAAAAGAATGATAGGAATTTTATTAAACTGATTCCTAAAGGTGGTAAGCATAAGTATTTCAATGATTCTAGGCCTATTATATGTTACAACTCTATCTAAAAAATTACTTCTAAGATTTTGACAAATAAACTTAAGAAGGTTTTCACCCAGCATGTTGACATAGCATAATGTGCTTACATTCTAGGAAAAGTGATGGGTGATAATATACAAACAGAACATGAATTTATGAGAGGATATTCTAGTAGGAAAGGGGCAAATTATGTTCTGAAAGTGTGCTTAAAGAACACTAATGATAATATGGATTGTTCCTTTCTAATAAATATCATAAATGCAATATAATTCCCAGATGAGTTCATAGAATGGATACAACTCTATATCACAACTCCTTCCTTCAACAGTATAAATGAGGGGCATATAAAAGCTTTTTAAAGTAGTAAAGGCATTAGAAAAGGAGATCCAACTTCACCATATATCTTTTCCCTTATCATGCAAGTTGTCAAATGACTTTTAAAGATAATAATGGAGAAAATCAAAAACCTCAAGTTTTTTTTCAAAATGCAAAAGGCTACGCATAACAAATCTTGTCTTTGCTGTTGATTTGATCATCTTAGCTAGAGCTGACAAAACTTCAATCATTGCCTTGATGAAAGCAATTAAAATGTTTGCAAAGTTGTTTGGACTTTAGGTGAACTCTGATAAGAGCTCTTTCTATATTTTTAAGAATGCTAGTGACTAAGAACATATAGTTAAAAGCATTAGTGGTTTTAAAAGACTTCAGTTACCTTTCACATATCTTGGGATTACAATATCTGCTATTAGATTAAATTATGGTCACTTTAAACCCTTTGTCAACAAAATATAGGCTAGAATTTTTTGTTGTACTATAAAAGCACTATCTTTAGCTAGCTAAGCTTAACTAATTTTAGATGTCCTAAATTCTATCAATATGTATTGCGTAATTCACTTGGCTATACCTATAATTGTGATTCACAAAATTAACAAAATTTTTAAGAGATTCCTATTGTTTGGAAACAAAATTGAGGAGTACAAAGCCCCTATGAAATAGTTAGAAGTTTGTACTTCTAAGATATATGGACGTTTGAATGTAATTCCTTTGAGAATACTGAACTTATGTATACTCACTAAAAGGCTATGGACACTAGTTAAGGATAAACAATCTCTCTAGACTAAATGGGTACATGAATATTACATAAAAGGGTACAAATTATGGAATCTAGACTTGTTGAAAAATGTCTTCGCTACTTTAAAAGCCATCATTAAAATCAAATAAAGAGTCAGACAACACTTTGTTAATAAAATTGGAAATGAAGTTAGAACATTCTTTTAGTATGATAAATGTCTAGCTAGAGGTCCTTTGGAAAATGTTGTTGAGCTTAATCCATTGAGAATTATTTTTCATGATAATCAAAATGTTGCTACAAATATTGCACATAAAGATGCTATACTATCCAAAAAAATTTATCCCAGCCTATAAAATGAGATTAATAATCTAATTTTGCTTGATAACATAGAGGATAAAAACTGATGGCTACCTTCCATCAAAGGAAATTATATTTTGTCATACGGGTGAATTTTTTTAAGAGAATATCGATTGTGTGCCATAGTATGACATGGTTTGGTGAAATTTTATGCATTTTAGAGCTTGAACAAATTTATAGAGAGAAATTAAGAACAAGTTATCTAATATAGAGAGGCTGAGAAAGTTTTCATTTAAGATTGATTGGTGTATACTGTGTAAATGTCAAATGGATAGTGAAACTCATTTACATTTCAGATGTAGCTTCATAAGGGCCTCTTAGAGGGCGATCTTATTTAAATATAGTCTTACTATTGCTTACACTAATTGGCATCATATAGTTCTGTGGTGTTCGAATTTATCTCATTTCAATAAAGGCAAAAGATGATGTCTCTATATTGTTCTATCCTATTTAGTTTAGGCCATATGGAATGACAGAACTATGAGGATTTTCAACAATAAAAAAAGAAGTTTAGGGGTTTTTTCAAGAGAGATTTTCACCGTCATAAAATTACTCATCAATTGTTCCAATGAAAAAATGCATTTAAACTCTAATTGTATCATTATGTGGGGCTAGTAGGTAGCTTTACAAAATTAAGATTTGTGCCTTTGATCCTTATAGATTTCCTATTTTGAATATGGAATTCTTATGTTAGTTTGATGAGATTATATATGTTTTGTAACCGTCTTGTTGATGCCTTAGTTAGTTTAATTCAATTCATATTTTTAAAGAAAACCTAACAATTTATCTAAAAATCCATAAGCTAAAAGTATGAAGAAGATGACATCTTTAGTGTTTGCAAGTCGTACAAGCTTATTGAATTAATTTATAACATATTATAAACTAGTAGTAAAAACCAACCAATGACTTAAACTTGTTTAAAACCATCATATAAAGAGAAAAAAACTAATTAGTAACTTAAAATAGTTTAGAATAGAAAAGAAACTATCATTGATGTTTTCTTGAATTGCGCATACATCCTTCCGAAAAATATATGCACATAGTTTAGGAGAAAATAGAAATGTATAGCATCAAAGAAGTTCAATATGCCAACTGATATTAGATTGGTAAAGAGAGTGCTTCCTATCTTGCTGACAATTTATCAATTATATAAAAAAGAACTCATACATTCAAGTTTATAAGTTATATAAATAAAATTAACTTATGGGCCTATTCATAGTATAGATTGATCCATTCCATAAGAAGAGGACTTTAGGAATAAACAATTATAGGTTCTTTTAAGTACATTCCATCAATAAGTGCATTATGATCCAAAAGAAAACCTAATCAATCGTGAACGCACAAAATCAATAAGGGGAAATAAAAAATGGTCACCAGTAAGAGGGGATTATTGAAATAAAGACAAACCCTAGCTTTTTTTTTTGTTTCCTCTATGATTTTTTTCTCCTCTCTAGTGTATGCAATTTCTCATCAAATTTTTCAATTGATATCTCCTCTCTAATATATGTGATTTCTCTAGTGATTTAATTACTTGCCTAATATGTGTGCTTTTTCTAGTGATTTAATTAATAAACCTTAGCTTTTCCTTTGATATACAAGATTGCTTTGATGTTTTTATCCTTTTACCAAGAAACCCAAATAAATTATGAATATGAATTGTTTTTTATAATATTCACAACAAAAGATAAACAATGTAATTTTAGTTTAGTAGGCTAGTCCCTTACTAACTATCAAGACAAAACAAAATAAAAACTACAAAAAATAAAATGTAAAAGAACAAAAAAATGCCCCTCATAAGAATCTTAAGTCCACTCTGCCTCTTTCAGTGAGATTGGAGTGGTCGTGTCTCTAGTGCCATAGGATGTTGCCTCTGTAATGGTTAGAGCAACTGGCCAGTGAGGAGTCTATGATGATAAAGTAATTCCTATTAGTAGACTTTGTGTTGCGATTCCTGAATGGAATTTTCCACAATTTCTTTGCTCCTAGAACTTCACAGCAGAATGGAGTTGTTGAAAGGAAGAATAGGACGATTCAGGAGATGGCAAGGACTATGCTATGCAAGATGAATCTTCCTAAGTATTTTTGGGCAGAAGCTGTGAACACAACCTGTTATATTCAGAATAGAATATTGCTGCGACCTTTATTGAAGAAAACTCCATACGAGTTATGGAATGGGAGGAAACCTAACATATCCTACTTCCATCCCTTTGGTTGCAAGTGCTTTATATTGAATACAAAGGAAGTGTTGGACAAATTCGATTACAAGACCTATTCAGGAATCTTCCTAAGCTACTCATTATCATCAAAGGCTTTTAGGGTTTACAACCTTACCTCTAAGATTGTTGAGGAGACTATCCATGTCAAGTTTGATGATAGCTCTCAACCAAGTAAGGGAGATGATACGGATAATGAAACCCCTTCAATACCATTGGCTGATATTGAAGAAGCTCCATCATCAGATACTCAGTTGGACAAGAGTGAAGATATTCCTGAGACTCTTAAGTTGAAAAGAGACTGGAGATATAAGAGTTCCCATCCAGAAGAGTTAATCATAGGAGAGACCTCAGAAGGAGTACGAACAAGGTCCAAATTCAGAAGAGAAGCCAATGTAGCATTTGTTTCTGAAGTAGAGCCTAAGAAGATTGATGAAGCTCTTCAAGATGAAGCATGGATTTTAGCTATGCAAGAGGAGCTGAACCAATTCACTAGGAACAAAGTTTGGTCCTTAGTTCCCAAACCCTCGAAGAAATCCATCATAGGAACTAGATGGGTATTCAAGAATAAGCTAGACGAATCAGGAAGAGTTAGTAGAAACAAAGCAAGATTAGTAGCACAAGGCTATAATCAACAAGAAGGAATAGACTATAACAAAACGTATGCTTCGGTAGCAAGACTTGAAGCTATCAGGATTTTGATTGCATATGCTGTCTTTCATAATATAAACCTCTTTCGAATGGATGTGAAAAGCGCATTTCTGAATGGCTTTTATAGACGAAGAAGTTTATGTTAAACAACCTCCTGGTTTCGAGGATGTTAAGTATTTGGATCATGACTATAGACTTCATAAGGCTTTGTATGGTTTGAAATAAGCTCCTCGAGCTGGGTATGATCGTTTGAGTACTTTTCTCATTGAAAGCGGGTTTAGTAGAGGTCAGGTAGACAAGACACTCTTTAGGAAGAATATTAAGAATGATTTTATTTTAGTTCAAATTTATGTTGATGATATTATTTTTGGTGCGACTTCAAAAAGTTTATGCATGAGTTTTGAGAATTTGATGAAAAACGAGTTTGAAATGAGTATGATGGGTGAGTTAAAATTCTTTCTTGGGCTGCAAGTTAAGCAAACCGAAGAAAAGATCTTTATCCATCAACAAAAGTATGTGAAAGAATTGCGGTCTAAGTTTGATATGGAAAAGGTGAAACCAATGTCTACTTCGATGCATCCTTCAAACCTTTTGTCTAAAGACGAAATTGATAAGAAGGTGGATCAAACCCTGTATAAAGGGATGATTGGTTCCTTACTTTATCTTACAACAAGTAGACCTGACATATGTTCAGTGTATGCTTGTGTGCAAGGTTTTAGGCCGATCCTAGAGTGTCTCATTACATTTTTGTTAAAAAAATTATGAGTTATCTCGCCGGTACTACTGATCTTTGCTTAATGTATGAGAAAGGTAAAGATTTAAGGTTGATTTGATACTGCGATGCGGACTATGCCGGAGATAGAATTGATAGGAAGAGTACGAGTGGAGGGTGTCACTTTCTTGGCTCAAATCTAGTTTCTTGGTCTAGCAAGAGACAAAGTTCAATCGCACTATCAACTGCTGAAGCCGGGTACATGTTTGCCGCAAGTTGCTATTCACAAACATTGTGGATCAAGTATCAACTAG
>JANKOD010062000.1:0-11557 GCA_026284645.1 Erythroxylum acuminatum | reverse complement strand
TTTTCGTTTCCGCCCGAACCGACACCTTTAATGATTTCAGGCATTGCATCTGCATACCGCAGTACGATGCCATATGTACCTTGCCCGATGGGTATTCGGTTGAGTGAGTTTGGTGTCAATGCTGTCGAATGCAGCCCAGTTGAAGCATTGCCAGGAGAAATCAAGCCATTCCCTTCTCTTTGCGAAGGATATTCGCTCATGCTAACGTCATGATATGATGCGGCAGCTTCGGCTGGTTTTCGAGGGTTGAGTTGCGGTACTGGCTGATGTTCATTGGGCTTAAAATGAGCTCTCATAGCAGCAACCTCTCTTTGAAAGGCAGTGGCTGAACCAATTGATGGTGTACATCCATCAGGCCGTTCATGTGTTACTTCCGGTCCGGAACATAGGTTCATATCTTGATTCCCACTCGGTAGATTTTGCGTCTGACATGATTTTTGCACCGCTCCATGAAAATCTAGAGTTTTGGCCGTGTTCACATAATCTCGTATGTCATGGTTGTACCTTGGTCGCGATAAACTTGGTTGTTGATTGTCTGGGCTTAGCTCACGTCGTGTCATCAGCTCTGCCCCTTGTTTTCCACATTTTCGCTTTTCCGCAAGGTTCCCTCGTTGTAGAGCCTGATAACCTTCCAAATGGTCAAACCATACCTTTTCCGATGGTAAACTGCGCGTTTTCAAGGATGCAGTATCTTTATCTCGTTTTAGTTGCGAGATTCCATTCCCTACCGCTCGCAGTGGCCTACGTCCAACATATGGGATGTCTACCAATGCTGTACCTGTTGAAAGGCGACGGTCACTCACAGCTTGTACTTGGTTTCCCTTCACCGCATGCATATCGTCACAGTCTACTACCCGATTTCCCAGCTGACGTGAGGAAATATCAGTAGATTGCGGCGATGGTAATGCAAACAAGGAGAGATGATGCGGAACGCTGCTACTGTGGGCGATATCAGACTCAACGAAGTTATGTTGATCGATATTGTGGCTTGGCGATGGCGAAGATGATCGTGGTGTTGGCAACACATCGGTATTTGACATTCGTTTGGCCTGAGCTTGATTGCCTATCGGAAGACAGGCTGTAGCTTGATCATAGCTGATATTACGTAGAGTATCTGCTTGTGCATTGGCCTGGCTTCGATCTTTCTGAACTGCATTCAACCTAGCTAGAGTCCATGGGTCGGAGAGTCGAATATCCATTTCTGCCTCTTGGAGCTCCTCGGAGTCTTCATCAACATTGCTTTCGGCCTGTGTGGATACGTTGCCTACATCGTCTCCGTCGTTGCTATACATGGTTGACTTGAATACTGATTGGAGATCGCTGTCGCCAGTATTTCTTATGTCGGTAACAGACTTTACAACAGGACTAGGGGAAATCGGTGTAAACACGGACTGATTCTCGTTCACACTCCATGGATGTCTCAGCTCGTCTTCTTGCTGATTCTGCGGCACTGGGGTTGCTATTGAGTTGCCAGCACGGTAAAATGTAAAGAAAAATCGCCGAACCAATTTTAAAATACTATCTGGTCTTTCAAATATCACGTCGTCCTTCGTAGGTTCAACACTAACATCATAGCTATCAGCAGGACACTGAATCTCTAGACGCATGAATGGTTCTTTATGGTTGTCAGCGAACCCACCAGTCTGCTGCAATACCCCACGAAACGATTTTGAGATCTGTTTGCATATGCCTCTTGCATTTGACATTGGCCTGGCATCAATAGAGATGAAAGACCCCAAACCGCTTGCTCTGCTAAGGTTGGCACAAGGCCTGGGCAGAAGAGCTTCGAGACAGAATCCGCCTTCACGCATGGTATACCACTCGTATTGTGAGGCACAGGCTGCGCCAAACATCTTGAAAGCTACGTCTATGGCATCACCCAGTCCTTTCGGAGCGTATATGAAATCGTCCTTACTGCTTTGGCTCTGGAGAACTCGGAAAGACAGTCGAACTGAAGAACGAGCCAAGGCGTATGACCGTAGCATTCGTCTTATGTTCTGGATGCACTTCTCTGGAGTTCTGAGAGCTAGTTGCTTGCGGACTGGCTGTGGTTTGAACAGTCCATTTATTCGGACGGTAGTTCCGACAGGGAGCGGTTTATACTCAGTCTTCTCCACTTCACCCTGCCGGTCAATTGCAAGCACCGCAGCAATGTGTTCGCCCTCAACGCGTGTGCTGATGGTCATCGTGCCACTCAGTGCTGCAGCACTTGCAAGTGCTTCTCCTCGGAACCCAAGAGTTGATCCCCCAATGTTCTGGAGGTCATGCTCACTGGAGATCTTACTCGTGCAGTGACGCCTAGCCACCATGGCACGATCCATAGGTGGAATTCCATGTCCATTGTCGCGGACCTGAATGACATCTATCATGTTTGCACTGACTTGAATACTTATTGAAGTTGCACAGGCATCGAGAGCATTGTCTACAAGTTCTTTGATGACGGTGGCAGGCTCAGCATGCAATTGACTCGCACCGATCGCACGCACTGCAGACGGTGTAAGAGGATTGATTACCATTATCAAGTTGACAGCTTCCCGCTGCGTAGGTTTATAGTGTTTTGACTGAGGTTTTTGTTTTACATCTTGGATGAACCTGAAGAGTACAGGGTCTTGCTGGGTGCACGTGTGGTGAAGCTCAACGCGTCTCGAACGCGTTCGTCTTGCCCCACCATCGGGAGATGACGTCGCTGCTCAGCATAGTGTGATGCCTGCTACAAATGTCGGAATATGACAAGCGACCGTAGTATAAACTCCAAAGCTAAGGTCTTTGCGTCGTTGTCTGCAACATCCTTTATTGTAAAGAGTGAAACAAGACCTTACCGCCCAATCCTCTCAAGATGGCTCTCAATCCCAAGTTTGCTGGTCAGAAGTTCGTCGCAAATGCCACTCCAGCGACGCTCCATACTCTCGAGCTATGTATGTTTTCACGAGTTTTTCAAGAGGAGATGAGGCATCGATTGACATTCGCATAGTTCTTGATTATGTCTGCCCTGTACGCACCTCGCAAATAAATCGGCCCCTGGTATTGTACTATGACAGCTGATAACATCATACTGCCTAATTAGTTCTCCAAGAAGATGTTTGACACCGTACATGATGGAGTCTTCCCGTTGTTGAAATCCAAATACCCAGGAAAAGTGCAAGTAATCTTTCGCCAGCAAATCCAGCCGTGGCATCCATCATCGACTCTTGTGCACGAGGCTGGTGCAGCTGTCCTCCAGACCAGCCCGGATAAATTCTGGGAGTTCAGCAAAGCTCTTTTCGAAAAACAAACCGACTTTTTCGATGCGAATGTAGTGAATGAGCCGCGTAATAAAACATACGAGAGACTCGCGACTCTTGCTGGCGAAGTTGGGCTGGACCGGCAAAGCATTCTTGACCTGCTGAAGATATCTGATAAGCCGGACACAGACGGTGGACTCAATTCCGGCAACAAGGTGACCAACGACATTAAACTTATGGTCAAAGTTCGTTAACTTTGTCACTGGAACAATGACTTGCGAAACATGCTGATAATCATGTTGCAGGCAAACCGACTGCAAGGTGTACATGTCACCCCGACTGTACTGTTCAACGTAAGTATAAATCAACTTGATCTATTAGCAGCCATCATCTAAGTCTTAGCTGTAGGGCACAGTCGAGAACGGAATATCTAGTAGCTTCAGCAAAGATGACTGGGAGGGATGGTTACAAAAAAACATCAAATAAAGAACAACTGATAGGTAGTATAACAAGCATCATATTAATAAGTCTTGCGCACTGTCAGTCAGAGAAAAGAGCAAATAAAAGCAAAAAGAAGTCACAGTGAGCCGACGTCCTTCATTAGGAAGAGCCGAAGGCGGGGCTCGAACCCGCGACCTTGAGGTTGATCTCCACATAAGAGCCACACGCTCTACCGATTCTGAATAGAGGTTAGCAGGATATTCAGTTCTAGAGTGTGGAAAGTGCAACTCACGAGCTACCCCGGCCACAAGCATCACTGCAAGATTTTTGGGATCTCAGATTTTACAATATATATACGTTTTTCTTATTTCCCGAAGTTCTGCCGAACTTTCTCAAGTGATTATTCAACTTCTGTAAAGGTTGTTGGTAAACTATTACGGAATCCCTCAGAGCGGACACAGACCTCATCTCCCACGATTACGATCACTCTGTCAGTCTTGCACATTCAGTGGTCGATCAATACAGTAGCCAAATATGTAATGCTCTACTCAGCAACCCGAAAATAGTCCGGGAACCAAAGCACGTGCCCTGAAATGGAAAAGTGCGCATTGGACGCAATACTACCGTGTTGTAGCCTGGGTATACGAGTCCTATGTCCAATTATGATTCTCGGAAGTTCTCGTCATCCTGCACTAACGAAGCTGATACTGTGCATGCATTTGTTAATGCTGGCGCATTACCACAATTTGATGACCTCGTTCGATGGAATATAGTCGTCATGCTGTCGCGCGAGCCGAAGCCTTGGCTGAAGTAAAACGATACAGTCCCACGAAGCCAATCTTTCCTAGCTTCGATCGTTGGAAAAATGGTCAGGAGGTAAAAAATTATGGCGTTCGCCAGATTTCGACGAAAGCAGATACAAGCCCCGTCAGGCCGCCTCCGTTTCAGCCCTGTCGTTACTATCTCAGTCGCAACGCTGAAAGTGCGTGCTGATGGTGGAAACTAGCGAATGGAAACGACAGGACAGGAGCCGAAGGCTAACGTGCGCAGAGTCCAACGACTACACCACGTCCAGTCCAGTCGTGTTCAGCTCATCTAATTCAGCCTTACGGCATCAACGCCTCGTTACGAGAAGCAACTAGTGTGGTCCAGCTGCATCGCAGTGTTTGCTGATCGCAGCAAGATTGGAGTATCGGAGCGCACTCAAGATATCTAGCCAGGTAACCAACATCTGAGCATCAACCAGTCGTCTGTTCGTGCACGCCCAGAGCACTATTCCGTCTATTGCAATTGAATACGCTCGTATCGAACACCGTATCGCGGGAAGCGCACATTCATCCGGACGAGATTCCTGGATGTAGTCCAAGGAAGCGAGGTCGACGCCGATCGTTTCGTGTATTCAAGTTCCTGGCGACTCAAACATTCAGCTTCTTTATGACAATGCGAAGGCCAGCGTGACACGCAGCAGTTTCCAACGGCCATCCGTTGCGGATTTCCCAATTCTAACCATGATTTCAACACAGCGGGCCAAGAAGGGTGCTGCATGCAAAGACTGTGCCAGACGCAAGCGCAAATGCATCCACACTTCCCTGATGATTCATCGGGCATCAGCCCCTGCGATACAAGCACCATCACCCTTCTGCTATATCTTGGCCTCCAGCAGCACGCAACTAGGGCATCGCCTTGTTGATACGATCAAGGGTCTGCGTCTGGACCATCTCTGGCTAAGCATGGTACCAATCCGAATAGGCGACAGCGAAACTGTAGACAGTGCCATCAACGCACTGGTACGCAACCAGGACCTTGTTGAGGCCGGCGAGGCATGTTCGAATAGAACTGGTCTTCGGAACTACGTGAAGGCTGTGGAGAGACTGCGTCGCGACATGGATCGAGCCGATTACTGCATTAGCGACGAGGCTCTCCTGACAGTAGCATTGCTTTGCGTCTGCGAGGCGCTGATGAAGTCAGAGATGTTCATGTGCTTTTCGCATTGGTGCGGGATGAGAGCCATTCTGCTGAGTCGGCCGCGATCCTATCCAGCCAGTGAGCTGACTCGCGCTATCTTATACCACATCCGTAATCAAACCTTCCATATTCCTGTTGCCATGGGAATGGCCTCGCCATTTGACGATCCGCGATGGTATACCCTTGAGCCAGCCGGACAACACAAGCTTCCTCAGGAGATTTCAGCTCTCAAGCGCTGCAGCCACGAACTGATCATTCGGCTTCCTCGTTTGATTGTCCTGACTCGCAAGCTTAGACAGGCAGAGGACATGTCAGTCAGAGAACAGGCTCTTCGCCTGGCGCATGAGCTGGCAGCGGTGCAAAACAAAGAGGCTCAAAGCAAGTTGCTTCATGGTCTTCGAGTGGTGAAGACGGAGGATGATGAGCAAAGAGCTCTAATGCCATTTTCCTTTGAGTTCGTTAGCCTCGGTCATATGGAGACTGCTGTGGTCTACTGGAAGTATCTGCTTTTGCTCTTCAACCTGCTGCTGAAGCTTAAAGAGCTGTTTCCGGACGCAACGTTCGATGTAGAGAGCATCAAGGAGGACATGCTGCGCATGGGAGCTAACATTACAATGAGTTGGCAATACGCCAAAACGCGGAAACAGCGTGCGCACTCGAGAGGCCACGTGGCCATGCCAACTGCATTACTGACGCTGTATGGCATCTACAAACACTTCGATGATTTCCGAGGTGTGCCAGTCGAGCGTTGGCGGAAGTGGACCTTGGATCGTCAGAACGAAGTCAATGCGGTTTGGTCAATAGTGGCAACGAGAGAAGAGGTGGAGGAATGCTGTGATCTTTTCACTGGTGGGCCCTTGAAAGGACTGTTCGTTGCAGCATACTCTGAAGTGCCGTTCTGGGTAAGATACCCATACCCAGCCGAGGAAGAGACCTCGAATTTTGTGAGGCCCCTCGATATTCAGCAACACAGCTGAGATACTATAGAGGGATAAAACTGCGCAACTAGACGCAAACGACCGCGGACCGCAAGATGTAAGGTTGGGACGAGTACTGTACAAGCAAATCTGACAGTTGATGATGAGTGACCAATGGCTCTATCTTACATCCAAATTTATAACACCTTTAGCAACACGCACGATAAACTAGATTAGTCCAGAAGGTGCTAATCATAAGAAAAGAAGGAGGACCTGTGATCCTCCTACTACTCAGAGCTTATGCTTGGAGTGCCCGAAAGATTACAGGGATGGCTTATCTTCCAGTTGCATTCGGCCAGTATCCTCTTGTCACGGAGTTCTTACAAAGGCTATAGCTTTCCAGACTCGAGACCCAGCATGTGCCGGCTGGATAAACATTAAGACTATACCTAGGAACTCGGAGCGTGGCCAAAAAGGAAAGTAAGATTGCCTTGTTTTCCGCGGACAGAATCTCGCTAATGCTTGTTTTACAGCCTCAGTTCCTAGAGCCATGTCCAAGAAAACATCTAGAACATCGTCCACAGTTACTGTATGGTGGATAAAAGCTGTTATGAAAATGCTGTGCTTTATTTTGTTGTGTTTGCCGGTATGATCGTGGACGTTATTCACCTACTAAGAAGAAATTGTTGCATTCGGCGATGGCATGCCCAAGAAAATGTTAGGATGAGCGCTTGGAACACGTTTAGAGCACAACACCAGGCTATATCATTGAACGTTTGTCTGGAACAATCCACTCATTGGCAAGAAGTTTGAGATTTGAGCTGCGTTCACATTAGATAGTGGTTTAAACACGTGTTCAATGCAATCTATCCCGAAACCCTTTCATTGCCCGTAGATGAACGCTTGACACATATGCTTTCATCAAAAAGTTCTGTTCGAGTGTTCACACCGGCACTCGTAGGCTCAAGTCCGTGCGATAGTCTCTCGTCACCTCGCCTGCCTCAGAATCATTTCGTAACCGCGATAAATCGCTACCCACGGCGCTCTTCCCGAAGCTTCTATCAGCATTTCCCCAAACTCCGTAAGCGGGCTGTGCGGGCAAATCCAGCAGTCTTCGTCATATCGTACACATCATAACGAGATCCGGACGAGCAGAGGCCAACGTTACGGATTCGAGGTAATACATAGTGGTGTACCAGGCAATGTATGAGGAAGTTTTACACCCTGTGCTAGTAGCAGCTCATTTCGCCTTCCGTGCCTTGGGTTCGTTGTCCCGTCGGGAAGCCTTGCCACCGCCCTCGGCGGCCTCGCGCTCCGCCTTCTCGTCCACTTCCACGAGCCAGTCGCCGTCGCCATCCACGTTCTTGCCCTTGTACCCGTACTTCGGAACCCAATCACCCTTGGCTTCGTTGTACACCAGCTTGCCATCCTTCCGCTTGGCCTTGATGCCCTTCTTCTCCGCGAACCTCTCCCACTTAGTTTTTTCTTTCTCTTTCGGCACTGGCTTCTCGCGAGGTAGGGGTGTGGTCGGAGCTGGGAGCGTAATCTGCAAGCTGCCGTCGTCGTCGGACCTTGAGATGGGGCATGCGGTGAGCAGCTGGTTGATCAGTGCCTGCGCACAGTCTTGCGCCGTGGCTGAGAGCACAGCTTCTTTGTTGTCTCCCAGCGGGGGCAGAGGGTTGGTGTCATTGCAAAGCATGTGCCCCAGATCAAATGTGTAGGGCTGAGCTTTCTCTGAAATTTCCATGGCCGACATTTTGTATCATATGCGCAGCCTGCAATCGATGGAGTTGAGATCGGAAAGACAGTCAAAGGCTAGAAAATAGCATGGCCCAGAAATTCTTCGCGATAAGATAAGACTCGAGGCTAACTTCGGAACGCAGCCAATCACCAGCTAATCCGCATTGCGCCAACCTCCAGGGTACAACCGAATAGTGATGCCTGACATTCACGTGTACAGAATATCATTCTCGTCTAACAAAAGTTCGAAAACGCGCAACATCATGCTTTATCCATTCCCAAGTGATACTTGAGCACCTCTAGGTCTTACCCTGACGACCTTTCCATAATGCTCGAAGCATGAGTCCGCCCCACCAGAGTCCTTCTCGGGGGCCGCTGGTATCGTACTGCTTGCTTCGGTTTCCTACGTCTGCCATGCGGCACACAAGGTCTGCCAATGCATTCGAAACACCATGACTCTGTGCGTGCGGCGAATGTAGATACGCTGCAACCATATCTTGCCCATTGGTGATCCCCGCTGAACGCCAGAATCAGCGGCTGTTTTGAAAGTCCCAGAGGATGGTGACTTACCACTCGTCCAGAGATCTCCATCCTCACTCGCCTCCCATCTGGTCTCCGTCCACTTGGCTTGCGGAAAGGAGCTCTTCAAGGACGAGAGCAGCCCTCTCGGCCCAGTGACTTTCTTTCCGTCCAGGATTCCAGCCTGCCCTGCGGAGAAGATGCCTGTGCAGACAGTCATGACGGCAGTGTTCTTCTCCCTAGACGCGGCCGAATGTGCGTGACTGAAGATGAACTCTCGTTCGGACTCTGTAATCTTGTAGGACGGGTCAGGTCCGGGGATAAGAAGAACATCCAGCTGGCCTGCTTTGACTTCTGGCGACGCCGTAGTGTGTGTAGTCTGGATGCTGAGACTGGACGTGCATTCCGCCATTGCTGTCGAAGATGTGGAGAGGATGTAGTGGATTTGCACATTCGGGTGCGCAAGTTGTCGGAGTGCATCCGGAAGAGGACATGAATCAATGTATTCGGTAGATAGCATACCAAACAGGTCGACTGCAGCGAGATCAAGAAGTTGCAGGGGAGGGAGAACGAGAACTCCTATAACATAGCGTGGAGCCTCCATTTTTGCACAGCATTCAGAGAATTTCTGGTTGGCTGTTGAAGACAAAGTGGAAAGTAGCTCAGATCGTATCTCTCCAGCTCTACCAACTTGTCATTCGATCTGTCATATTTATATAGCATAGCGACGAACATTTCTTACCAAGCATAATGTCCGTACACCAGTTCCGGAAAGTGTCGACATGCGCCCGCGCAAGCCTCATAGGCATCAGAATTCCACTCGGTCCCGACCCAACATTTGAGCAATGGATTTCGTGGGAGTAAATCCAGACCACGAATTATGTGAATTACGTAGGCATGAGTTTTAGAAGTCTCTCATTTGTAGACTCTTTCATGGCGCTTTGCAGATGTTGTAGCTTCGGTAGAGAGTATAGCTGGAATAACAACGATTGCAATGCTGACATGCCACCAATCCGCCAGTTCCTTCCAGAGCGTTGATATGCAAAGCCAGATATCTTCATGATTCCTCTCGAGTAAATCGGGTTTCTCGAGAATAAGAGCAGATGGATACGTGCTCGGACATTGGAAGTATATCCTAGGAATAGAACGTAGAAAAGTTTGAAGTGAGCAACGTTTACTTGTTTTACATGTAGTCGTATCATTGCAATTTAGATCATATCATGTTCTCGACATTATGACTAATAAATTTGCGTCCGATCAAACATAAGCTGCTCAATCGGAGCTCTTGACGTAGTTCTGAGAAATGTCGCGCTGAAAACCTGTCAACCTTGTGTCTTCCCTTATCCAGCAGGATTTTGGCAGCTGAAAGGTGTGACCTGCGAGCCAGGAGCTGTGAAGTCTTCATGCATCTGGATGACAGAGGCATAGATGCCCAATCCTGCAGTGCCCAACGCACCAAGGCAGTACATCATGTCGAATGTGTTCCAAGCGAATTGCACCTTATAGCCACGCCACCAACGCATAATCCCCGAATCAACTCGCTGGACTTCTCCTGTCGCCGGATCATACACCTCTTCGGGCAGCATTGCGTCTTTCTGGCAATTGTACCCAACTTTAAGAAGGGGTGGGAAGGTATAGCTGAACTGAAGGATGCAGGCGGCACCAACGAAGGAAGTAAGGTTGGCGATTTGCGGGATGGAAGCAGCAACGACGAAGGCGAGGACCCAGTAGACGGGAACTAGATAGATACGTCAGTGCTGTATCAACGCAGCAACGCTGTCGACGGTCCATGCAAGGTAAATGCCTGGCGGAATACGTACTCAAAGCGACCCAAATGAACTTTCCAACCCTTTTGTCAAGCGCAGGAAGATGGAAAATGTCACGGAAGACAGATGCATACAACACTTTCACACCAATATTGCCGTAAAGTAGTGCAGCGATGAGGCCGGATACCAAGTTGATGGCATTCCCTGTCGTCTGCCAGCCGAATGCCGAGTTCGGGATGCCTGCGCGAGGCGTTAGGAGGGACTTAAAATATGTAACCAGACTTGCCCACCTTGGTACGCCACGTTGTAGGTATATTGTCCTTGATTTGTGTAAACAACCATGCCCATGATGATGTACACAATGTAAATGAAGATCTCGGCACTAAACACAGGTTAGCAGAAGTAGCCGAGCTTAAGCAGCGAAACAACACAGGGCCATGAATTGCTGGGAAACGTTTCAGAATAACAAGGGTCATGACGTACCAAACAAAGCCTTTCCAGAAATCCATTCTGTAGTAGAGTGTCAGCTCTTGCATTGTGCTTGGGTGGTGCCGTGCAATAGTAACTTACGGGCGGCGCATCTCAGCCATGAGCTCGTTGAAAAGGGTTGCACCTCCAAAAGCAAAGACACCGGTCATCAGACCATTGATGCGATCCTTCAAATCCGTGTTCGGGGGCCAGTTGGCGGTGTGAATGATGGGTTGGTTAGGAGGAATATTATATGAAGCTTCGATTGCGGCATAATTAGGGGGAAATTGTGCCGTCACAACCATGCTGCATATCCAATTAGCAGGCGTCAGACCAGCCTCTGGCATGTTTGGACTCACGTCATAATAATGCAGAACACATTGAGCCACACCGCGATGTTTGCAAGCCAACTGAGATTTCGCAAAGTGCGAATCTGTCCCAGGAATAAACCACACACCATGAAGATGACTTCTGCAACGACGACTGCAGCACAAGTCAGTTTGCTGGGCTGGCTAGGCTG
>JANKOD010061859.1:0-11572 GCA_026284645.1 Erythroxylum acuminatum | reverse complement strand
ATTGGATGTAAGTGGGTGTTTAGAAGGAAATATAATACAGATGGTTCAATACAAACATTCAAAGCTAGATTGGTTGCTAAAGGTTTTAGGCAAAAAGAGGGAATAGATTACTTTGATACTTATGCACCAGTTGCAAGGATAACATCCATTAGGGTACTATTAGCTTTAGCTTCTATTTATAATTTGTATATACATCAAATGGATGTTAAAACTGCATTTTTAAATGGTGACTTGGATGAAGAAGTATATATGGAGCAACCGGAGGGTTTTGTTCTACCGGGTAATGAAAACAAAGTGTGTAAGTTAATAAGGTCTTTGTATGGATTAAAACAAGCACCCAAGCAATGGCATGAGAAATTTGATTCCATTATCTTAAAAAATGGTTTCAAGCATAATAGTGTCGATAAGTGTATATATTCTAAGTTTACACAAGAATATGGTGTCATCATATGTTTATATGTGGACGATATGTTGATTATTGGCACTAATATATTGGGTGTGAATGAAACAAAGAAGTATCTAACCTCACAATTCAAAATGAAAGACTTAAATAAGGTAGATACTATCTTGGGAATTAAGGTATCTAAACATAATAGGGGTTTTACTCTTTTCGAATCTTAATGATATTGGAAACGTGTTAAACAAATTCAAACCCTTGGACATCAAAGAAGCAAATACTCCATATGATGCCTCATGCAAAGTAACCGAAAATATAGGTAGAGTGGTGGCTCAATTGGAATATGCTAGTGCTATTGGTAGTTTAATGTATGCTGCACATTGCACTAGACCAGATATTGCCTTCATAGTTTGTAAATTATCAAGGTACACTAGTAATCCTAGTGTGGAACATTAGAAGACAATTGGGAGAGTACTTGGATACTTGAAGAAAACTATAAACTACGGATTGTTTTATAACAAGTTTCCAGCAGTGTTGGAAGGTTACACGAATGCTAGTTGGATAACTAGTGTGAGTGATAACAAGTCAACATCGGGTTGGGTGTTCACCTTAGGAGGAGGTGCGGTTTCTTGGGCATCAAAGAAACAAACTTGTATAACGCATTCAAAAATGGAATCCAAATTTATAGCATTAGGGGCTGCGGGTAAAGAAGCGAACTGGCTGAGAAATTTATTATTGGATATCAAGTTGTGGCCACAACTGATGCCGGCCATATCCTTACATTGTGACAGCCAAGCAACTACGTCTAGAGCATATAGTAAAATTTATAATGGAAAATTTAGACATATAAGCCTTAGACATGAATATGTAAGACAATTGATTTCAGATGGTATTATTGCCATCGTATATGTCAAATCCTGTGATAACCTAGCGGATCCATTCACAAAGGGTCTCTCGAGAGATTTGATAAAGAGCACATCAACAGGTCTAGGATTGACACATATGAATTAAATTTGCTTGTAATGGAAACCCAACTTTTCCTAGCACATCACTAGTCAAAAGTTCAATAGGTAACAACAAGTTATAAGCAAGGGACTAAGTACTAAGTTTGATCCTAAAAGAATCAAATGATTAGTACTAGAGGAGGGTGAGTGTTAAGCACTCTTAATGAAGAGTTAAGAGGGAATAAATTCTTAACGGTCTTCACCTATATGAACATGGAAGTGGTGCCGCTTCAACAAGGAATAGATCTTGTAAATGTTCATGAATTCTAGGAGGTAGCACAAGGCCATAAAGTGCGGTTATTCAATGAACTTCTAAGAAGAATGAAGGTTTCATGTGCATAGCATTTCTGGTTCTGACACATAGGAATCTAGGTTCAAAGCTTCCATGCCACCTAAATTTTGTTAGAACTTTGAAGTGCTTATACTAATAAGAGGTTCAAATCGAAAGATACCTCTTAAATGCATGAAATGTCTTTATTCTTACGTTATAAACTAAGTGGGGGATTGTTGGAAAATAGTTGGAATGCAAGGAATTGAATGAAGAAGTATAAATGAAAAGAAATGTCTTTTCAATTCAAATGCCATGAATGGTCACATGTTTTCCCAAGAGATACCATGAACAATCATGTACATTATAAATGAATGGTCACATGTTTTCCCAAGATGTGTCATGAACAATCATGTACATTATGAATAGGTGCCATGAACAATCATGTGCGTTATGAATGGGTGTCTTTAAGTCTATATAAGGCTGGTTTAACATTCAATTCATAATTAATACACAATCAAATATTTTCTTCTTCATATTTATCATATTCATTTTAATTGAAGATCATCTTTAGTTCTCTATTGATTTTGCTGTCTTAGAGAATATTAGTCTTATTATATCCTATAAAGAAATTTGTCAAAACCTTGCAGCAACTAGTGGGAGCAAATATTTTCTTAAAGATAGTGATTTTTCACGCCTCAAGCCATTCAACTTCAATACACTTTTTAACAATTTTAAGGAAATATTTGCTATGGATTCAAGGAGTATCATGAATCAAGATTACATGAGGTTGGATTGTTTTGATGGCATGAATTTCATATGATGGAAGGACAAAATGATATTTCTCTTCACGACATTAAAAATTGCATATTGCTTGGACCGAATTTGCAAGATCTTCCAACCTCACAACTGGATAATTAAGGAAAAGAGTTTAAAAAAGAAATGAAGTTAAGTTTTCTTAAGATTAACTTATACTTTTATAGGTTTTTCTACTTATTAGTCCATTACGAGGAATTTAGCAAAAATTTGAATCATTACAAATAGAGTATTGCAAAATTGTTTTCAAAATTATTAGTTTGAAAAGTTATGAACTAGATAAGTAGACAGGTAAGCAAGGGAGGAACATGATAAAAAGATGAGACAAACATAAGCGCTTATAAAGGTAGAGGGGAAAATTTATGAGCTACTCTTGGTAGTTGGGATGTACAGTTGGAAAAAGTAGCCCATATAATAAATAATAAAAAATTCTACCTGAGTTAAAATTGATGGAATCTTGACAAAGAGTTAGGGTTCCGTCAATTTAGAATTTACACTAAACTTTTTTAAAACATTCAAGTTAATGGAAATGGAAGAGACTCTTTAAAACAAACAATGTTTTTATAGTTTATATTGATAAAAGGAAAATAATGAATTATACCTAAATAAAAAATAAACTAAATTACATGTTACTTCAATAATGATTTTTTATGCTATGTCAAAAGTTCTAAATTGACAAGAATATCGAGCTTACAGTTACAGTTAGAGTGTTGTGGAAAAATTTATTAGAATATATTTTTTCTTGTCATAAATTAATATTTTAGGATATGTAACACACTTTAAAATGTTCATCAAAGTTCTCAATTAATATAAAAGTTGTACAATACTGTTTCTTTTAAATTTGTTTTTTATAGATAAGATATTTCTTTTTTTAAAGTAACATTCACTTATTTATTTTATTAGCTATATTGATCGTGAATTAAATTTTAAAAGACTCATTTTTTGCACTTTATTAACCTAAAATATTTGAAATATTTGTTTAATTTTTATCGAGTAATCCCTCCTTCACCATTTGATCCTTTATCTAATAAGCTCAACTTATTACAAAGATATCTTAGAACTCTCTTGGTGTTGCCGATAATATCTAATATTATACGGCTTCAACAATACTTAAATGTTAAATATTATATGCTTAATGTATAAATATTTCATATTCAAGGAAATTTTTGTAAAAAATTCTTGATTTTCAAACTACTTTTTGGAAACACTTTTAAATATCTTTGAGAATGTTTAAGTCAATTTTTGTCAGAGTTAGGATTTACACTTTGAAATTTTTAAGTTTTTCTTTTCTAATGGCTAGTTACCCTTGTGTTACCCCTTAAATAAAGAACACAACACCCTACATAGATCCATATAGGTCCTGTGTTGACATTGTAAATTTTTAGAGAATTACCAAGACAACTTGGTCTATTATATGGATCCTTGTTTAGGCCATATGGCTCATTAAACAGTTAGAGTTTCATATATAAGGAAAAAAGAAGGAAAAAAAGATGAAGTGTTTTTGGCCAAGAAATATCAAGATGTCATTTTGAAACTGCTATACATCGGTTTTGATCAAGATTACATTATTCTTTAAATGTAGAGCAAGAGTTCAACAAGAATTCTTTGAAGAATTAAGATTTAAGAATAATAATTTCTTTGTCTTATTTTCTTTTCTTTTTTTTTTTCTAGTATTCATTATTTGATTAGGAACTAAATTGTGATATATATTTAAGTAAGATGAACCTATGATGTAATATGTTTTGATTAATGCTTTGATTTAATAAAATTCTAGTTTTCTTATGATTTATTTACGGTTTTATATTGATTGAATTGAAGGAGCAAAAGTGGATGATTCAGTACTTGATTCATACATCAAGATTTGAGAGATTAGATGCATGTTTAGATGACAACATGAATAAAGAGGGCTAAAAATTAGTTATTAAAGAGAAAGTCATAAGGTCTTTCTAGGTTAGGGTACAACCTATCAAGAGAGTTCATAAAACAAATTAACGCATTCTTAGTTTTTTTAAATTTGAAAGAGATTTCAATTGATTAAGTTATGAATAGGGGTAGTATGTCTTGAGAGAGAATATAACCTAAGTTAAGATCTCTTACCAGTCTAAGAAACTATATGCATTCATTAAACTAGAGGAAATTTAATATAGTAAAATTCTGGGGGATTTCTCACTTAAATCTAGCTATTTTGTTGATTGATTTATTATTGATGATAGTTTTGCTTTAGTATATAGATTTATTATTATATTTCTTATTCAGTCATCTATAATTGTTGGACTAGCTTGTTAAGTTTATGAATAGAGGGCGGGATTGAGTTGTACTTATCAGTGCTAACTATAACTATACTATGCATTTGCATAATTAAATAATCATGTTTTTAACATTGTT
The DNA here is from genome assembly GCA_026284645.1 of Erythroxylum acuminatum. NCBI lineage: Eukaryota > Viridiplantae > Streptophyta > Magnoliopsida > Malpighiales > Erythroxylaceae > Erythroxylum > Erythroxylum acuminatum. The sequence goes on along the minus strand of JANKOD010061859.1, from coordinate 6,702 downwards.
ACCAGGGTCTAAGCATTAATATTAACGTGTTTATAATCTGAATAGACTAGATTTTATTTTATTTTGTTTTGTTTTAAATTTATTATTTATTTAATATTTTTATTCTTTTTCTTTTATTACTTTTTGTATGTTCAATTTCAATGATTCTATGAATATTATCGAGCCACATCCTGAGATCAAAAGAATCTTGCATATAAGAAGAAGACTTTAGAGGATAATAGAAGTTAAGGAAGTAAATATGAATACAAAAAAATATGAGGACATTGAAGAATTTTTACCACACCAAATGCCCAAGGCATTAGCTCAGGCATTATGAGGCCTAACATAAAAGCATCTCATTTTGAGCTAAAGCCTACCTTTTGTCCATGATGCAACATAATTAGTTTGGAGGTTTACCATCTAAAGACCTCAACCTACACCTATTTATATTTTTTTTAGAATTGTTATACACCAAGGTTCAATAGTTTACCCCTATTAGCCATCAAGCTTCAAAGATTACCTTTCTTTGTTATGGATAAAGCTAGAGCATGGTTGTAAACCTTACCAGAATGGTTAATCCCCATATAGTACCAGCTTTTTAATACATTTTTGGCCAAATACTTTCTTTATTTAAGCTTCGCAAATAAGGTATCAAATAATCACTTTTTTCAAGAGGGAAGGAGAGCCTTTATATAAGGCTTGGGAGAGATATAAGAAACTATTAAGGTCCTATCCATATCATGGATTAAAGAAATGGATGATAGTTCAGACTTTCTATAATAAAATGACCTATAACATTAAGATTTTTGTTGATGTTACTATCAATTGAGCTTTGATGAATGAGACAATAGATGAAGTGCACACTTTGATAGAGGACATAGCTCAAAACTAGTATTAATGGTTAAATAAGAGAGTCACTCCTAAGAAGATTCTAGGTGAGTACGATCTAGATGCCTTGACTCTTCTAGCTACTAAAGAAGATGTTTTATCTAAAAAATTTGATCATATGACTATTAATTCTGTTAGTGCTACTAATGTAGTTTGTGATATTTATGGATCCCGAAGACACCTAAGTATAGATTGCCAATTAGGGAACTAATTTTTGTATGACCCTTCTATAGAATAAGTTGAATTTATTAATAACACCAACTAAAAGAATGCCCTATTCTCTAACACCTATAACCCTAGTTGGAGGGTTTCTATATAATAAGTTAAAATTTTAATAACCCTAACTAGAATAATGTCCTATTCTCTAACACCTATAACCCTAGTTGGAGGGACTATCCCAATTTCTCCTACAAAAATAAGTTTGACCCTATCCCCCAAAATAATAGGCAGTCATATGGTTTTCAACCTAGTTCATTTAGCCCCTCCTTAAATATCTAAGAATCTTTTCTAGATAACTTCCTTACTGCTTAGCTAACTAGAATGAAGTATTCGAGGAGGAGATTAAGAAGCTCAATTATAAGGTGGATTCAGTTACTACTTATAGCAAGATGCTTAAAGCTTAAATTGCTCAATATGCTACTGTCATTATTAGATCACCAAGTTAATTACTTGGAAAACTTGAGAATCCTATAGAGCATTGTAATACTATGATGCTAAGGGGTGAGGATCTAATTAAAAGCTTTAGGTTAGAGAAGATTGAAAGTGGGGGAAGTAAGGGAAATAAGACACCTTTTTGAGAGGATAAGGAGCTTGAAAAAGAGAAAGGAGAGGCAGAAGAACACAAATACATTTCCGATGCACCTAGAAGCCACCTATATTGTCTTCCAATAGATTGGTTAAGGTAAAATTAAATAAGAAATTTGGGAATCTTTTAGAGAATTTCTAATATATATATATATTTGGGAATCTTTTAGATAATTTCTAATATATATGTGTGTGTGTGTGTGTGTGTGTGTCCTTTTACTGACACCTTAAAGTAAATGGCTTCTTATGCCAAGTTTTTAAAGGGCATCTTATCTAACGAAAAAAGGCTTAAGGAATCTGAAGCCACAACCTTAAATAAACAGAGCAAAGTCACAAATCAAAATGGCCTGCCTCTAAAACTTAAGATCCTGACAACTTCTCTATCCCTTATACCATTGGCGATATCAACTTTAATTATGTGATGTAGGGGCAAATATCAGCCTCATGTTTCTATCTGTTTATAAGATGCTTGAGGTGGGAAATCTTAAACCTACAACTATTTCTTTATAGTTGGCGTACCATTCTTCAAATGTTTAGTAAGTAAATTAGAAGATGTACCTATTAAAATTGGTAAGTTTCTTATTCCAATAAATTTTGAAGTCATATATATAGCTAAAGATAGGAACGTGTCATTGATTTTGGGACATCCTTTCTTGGCCACTTCCAAAGCCCTAATTGATGTTAATGAAGGGATGCTAACCCTAAGGGTCGAGGATAAGAAATTGGAGTTTAAGAAATCTAAAACCAAGATTCCCATTAATGGTAAGTTGATTGACCTATTTTCATGTTAGTCAATATTGTAATAAACCGTAAGTGCACGATGTAGCTGTAGCTAGTACTGGCAAGTACAGGTTGATCCCATAAAGACTATGAATACTAATATTTACCCTTTCCCTATCATGATCTTGTCACCGACCACCACTTGTATTGCTGCCAATTGATAAAAATAAAGTTTAGGTTCCTGAAATAATTTTTCTTCAATTTTTTGAGATTTATTGATAATTTGAGTTTTTTTCCAGTTATAGAAGTTGTTCTACTCATCAAGAGCTTTCAATTGGTGTAAAATTGATGAATGCTTAGATTGAAATTTTTTTTGTCATCGGAAGAATATTCTAATGATTATGGAATATTCCAATTGTCGGAGATACTACTTCAACGACTTTTTAAAGAAACCTATAAATTGTGATGATCATTTTTTCCTTAGTAACTATAGCAAAATTCTTAATGGTTTGTGAATTAAAAATCTCAGAATGTTAAAGTAAAAATATGATTGAGGACCAAATTGCATAATTAGACCATCCTAGAGACTAACAAGTACATTAATGAGGTAAGTTCATATCTATTCACCGATACCGAATCCATACCCTTTATCAAGTATAGTTCTAGAATGATATGATTGATGACATGTTAAGACAAGATAGATTCCTTTAAACTTATACATATGGATAATATGTGATATAAAGTACCTAGAAGTATATACATATACATTTTTAATTTAAATAAGTCATTATCATGGTGCCATTGTGAGCAATACCACAATATCTAAGTATATGGATATAGATTTGGGTACTTATAGCGTAATACAAGAATTTATAATGGTCCTCTCGTGACTGAGTGCTTGTTTGGAAAAAATTACATGATGTGTGTAGATGTGATTGATTGTGATTGTGGAGGAGAAAAGTCTGACGTGCCACCTGATGGGCATTAGGACTAGGTGCACACTATTTTAATTATGAGAGATGATTGTGATATGACATTGATATATGATATGGATCGATCCTGGTTGATGTTTGGCTCTTGGTCAAATCTTTGTTTGATATGTATATTATCGATGTAATCATGACTTTAGACATATTTAGTAAAGGCTAGTATGTTAGTAATGTTTAGCTCCCTGTAGCCCCTTGGACTAAGAGATCCTTATGAGTATATGAGTATAGGTGCATGGCTGGGCCGTTATTGATGCTTAGTTCCCCACAAATATTGGACGTTAGGGTTTTACAGATATTCCTTTTCCACGATTTACTATATAATACATGTGATTTTTCATCCATCATATATATGTGTTTATACTAATATAAATGGTATATTGTGTGACCATTTTATTGGTTGTCGTAGGGCAATATGGACTTACTCAATGAGATTTAACTCTCCCTCAACTATATTTTTTTAAGTCAGCTCCCACTGCAATGTACCTAATTTTATGTAAGCTTTTCATTTATTTCACTTGTAGTTTCACTCTAGCATCTGCAGTATATGATTTAGTATGTTGAAAAAAATTTCTTCAGATGTACGTACATATGCTAACATTATTGTACTTCATTATGTTTGTACTTACTTATACTTGTGTTGTCACTAGTAGTTAGGCTTATGCATGATATAAGGACTTCAGCTTTCAGGTTTCACGTGCCAGTCATGTGCTCGTTCGGGTTGTGACAAAGTTGGTATCAAATCTTAGGTTAAAATATTTAAGGTCAAGGGTGTAGTTTTGTTTAGCACTGTAAACACCTAGGAATTTATTTCCTCTTTAAAATAACATCCTTACTTAAAATAATTATATGTTCTTATTAGTGGTTCTAACCATTCCTTTACTTTCTTTATCAGGTTAAACATACATGAGCAATTTCTCACCCAACTTAACCTAAAGGCCCACGATGAGGTCTCAATACAGATGAGACACCTGCCCCCACTGCCTGTGCTAGAAGGCACAGTAGGCGTAAGACAACTAAGACTCAAAAGGCACTTGTAGAAGAGCCAGAGGTGTCATAGGGAGTTCTTGAGGTACTTGTATTTGAGTTGTAAATGTTTCTAGCAGGAATAAAAGCTAACAGTGACATGTTCCAAGATTTGATGATAATGATGCATTAAAAATGATGATGCAATAATAACAACAAGCCCTACCACCAATTGTAGCTTGAGGGCAGGATAATTCAAACATACAACTATCAATAGTGTATTTAAGGTTCCAACCTTTAAATTTTAATGGGACCAAACCCAGGGAAACCATTGATTTCTTGGATGAGGTGGAGATGTGAGGCAGGAGGCTGCACTATTATGATATCCAATTGGTGGGTCTAGTGGAGATGTCTTTGTAGGGAGTGGCGAAAATTTGGTATTGAGACCACATCCTACCACACTTGGGTGCAATGTCTTGGTCGCACTTTTGGGAGATGTTTATGGACTATTTTCTCTCCATTTTAGCTAGAGAGGCACTTAGATTATAGTTCTTGAATCTATACTAGGCAGATAGACTTCATTTGATTGAGAATCCATATGCACTAGAGGTTGTTTTTGATGATTTAAGGAAGAACAACTAATATGTAATTGGGTTAGGAACCCCTTTCTTTCAAAATGACTATAAATTGTTGGGAGAAGCTCTCTACTATAGTGGATATGGCCAAGCATTTGGCAAGGATCCTTATAGAGCATGGTGCTATATCTATTGGACACCAAGGTAGGAGGCATTCAACAAAAACCTCCAATTTTAAGCAATGATAGTAGCGACAATCAAAATTGGTGCGAATAGGTTGTAGTAATAACGGATGAAGATCAGGATGTAGCAGTTTAGGTTTAACATCCTCCATTTTCCAGTAATGTGGTAAGGAATAACAAAGCCATGTTACATATCACCAGGAAGTTGCTACAGATATGGCTAGTACAAGCATCTAATCAGAGACTGTCCAATATTGGGATATCAACAAACCTCTTCTAATGTAGTGCAACCTCCATTTTAGTAGCCACAAGTGGGACCATAGTTTGGTGCCTAGAAGGAGCGAGGTTTTGGAGGGAGGCATTCAGGAGGTAGATTTGGAGGTTACAGTTAGGGACAAGCCCTTTTAGCATACAGGTTGTGGTCAGGCCAAAGTGTTCACCCTTACCCCCTAAGATGCATAAGCTTCAAATGCGATGGAATCCGGTACTCTTCTCTTCTTTGGATTAGAAGCTAGAGTTATGATAGATCTAGGAATAACCTATTCTTTTATGTTGCCTAACTTTATTACATGACTAGAAGTAGTACCAGATATGATTGAAGAATCCTTGTCAATATCCGCAACTCTTAGCGACGCCATAGAGGTAAAATTAATCTAACACTCATATCCTATGGAGACTAATGATAGGATATTAAAAACAACATCTTATGGTGCTTCCGGTTATGGATTTTGGCATAGTATTAGGGATGGAATGGTAATTTAGTCATTACACCACCTTGGATTGTAAAGAGAAGAAATTGGTGTTTCAAATTCTGGGTTAGGTAGAGTAAACTTTTGAGGGAGATAGGAGGACCATCCCATCCAACTTAATTTTAGCATTAGTCTCGGTCAGGGATACCTCCATAGAAATTAATAGCCTCCAAATGGTTCCAGTATTTCAGAAGTTTTCATATGTATTTACCGAGGAGTTATTAAGGCTACCTTTTGAGAGAGATATTAAGTTCTACATTGATTTAGTACTCGGTACATCTCTAAATTCTATACTTCCATATAGAATGACACCTATAGAGTTAAAGGAATGAAAAGAACAATTGTAAGATTTATTAGATAAGGGTTTCATAAGGTTAAGCATATCACCATAGGGTGCATCGATAATATTTGTAAAGAAAAAAGATGGTTCTCTCCAATTATGTGTTGATTATAGGCAGTTGAATAAGATTACCATCTGCAACAAGTATCCATTACCCCGAATTGACGATCTGTTTGATCAAATTCAATGAGTTAGTTATTTTTCTAAGATCAACTTAAGGTCTGGATGTCATCAGTTGATTATCAGAGGAGATGATATACTTAAAACTGCCTTTAGGAATCGATAAGACCATTATAAATTACTAGGAATCTCATTTAGCCTTACCAACACTCCAATAACTTTTATGGATCTAATGAATAGAGCTTTCAAATTACTTTTAGATAGGCTTATGATTGTCTTTATCGATTACATTTATGTGTATTCTGTTGGATCGGACAAAGAAAGCATGCTTAGTTTGGAGAAACGATAGATTTCAAAACTTTTTAAGAAATCATTTTGCAGCGGAAGCAACAT
>JANKOD010061746.1:0-11583 GCA_026284645.1 Erythroxylum acuminatum | reverse complement strand
GTTTCCGAGCCTCTTCAGGTCTCTTACAATCAGTATTCTTTCACACTTAGCCTCTTCAGGCTATCTGCACTACTTTCGACTGAAAGGTGTTTCGAGCTTTGTTACAGTAAGAAAATAGCTCTAGATGTTTCGCACAATAGTCTCTCTCAAACATTGTTAACTTTTTTTCAAATTGATAACTTCAGTAACTTCTGCAATCTTCGACTCCGACTCATATTTATAGCCTTCGTCTTCAACTGGTTCTTGATTCTTGTTTCTTGTTTCTTTCAAGAAACGGTTATTCAGTTGAGTTCTGTAACTAACTTAAACTGATGCGTCTTTTGATTCTTCCGTCTGTATTTTGCGTCTGCTTTCTTTCGTCTGTTTTTTGTGTCTGCTTTCTTCCGTCTATTTTTTGCGTCTGCTTTCTTACGTCTGCTTTTCATTTCAGCTTCCGTCTGCTTTTCATTTCATCTTCCGTCTGCTTTTCATTTCAGCTTCCGTCTGCTTTTCATTTAACTTTCGTCTGCTTTTCATTTTACTTTCGTCTGCTTTTCATTTTAGCTTTCGTTTGCTTTTCATTTAACTTCCGTCTGCTTTTCATTTCAGCTTCCTTATTTGTTTTTCATCAAAATCATTTCGTAAAGTCATTCTGACTTAACATACTTCAGGACCTTGGTTTACATTCTATGATCTATCCCGAAGAAGTGGAGGGATATAATACATGAATTTGGTGCATGGATTGATTTACAAATGACCAAACCAAATTATCACTTGCCAGAAATTCTGTCTGAATTCACATCTCGTTTCACGAGTACTTTGCGAGAATGGTGGCAAAGTATTAATGATTATCAACGCCTTCAGTACATTCAAGTCAGTACAGCAGGAGCATTACTTGGAATCATTCACAAAGAATTTATTGGTGACTTTCAACTCATTGACAAGCAAATCTGTCAAGAATACTTTGCTATAAAATGTTGTTCAATTGACAAGCATGATATTAAGAAGTATTACCAATAAATGATGGAAAGCTATTATCTCTTGAATGGATGGAATGATTTAATCTTTGCTATACTTTTATATCATCCCTTCCAGATGAATTACAACCAGAACTACAAAGGACCATAATTTCTCTACAACGAGATATATCAATAATTTCTCTTGGAGAAATCTATCAGCTTACATTAGCTTCTCTTGATAAGTTATGTGATCAACATACCTTGTTCAAGAATATCATTAAAGGCGGTCCAGTTCTCAAGCAGGCTTTCAAGAAGCCTTATCTCCAGATCAAATGCAAAGATAAAAAGACTTGTGAGTGTCATAGCAAGAAGAAAGCTCATCTTCATCAAGTCTACCCTCGGAGAAAGTTCCACAGAAAGAAGGAAGGCTATAAGCCTTTAAGAAAAACTTATGAAAGGAAGAAAGGTAGCAAAAAGAAAAGATTTGTTCAGTTCTTCAAGAAATCTTCACATCGATAGAAGCCTACTCGATGTTTTCTTTGTGGACAACATGGACACATTACACGTACATGTCCTCATGCAACCAAGAAAGATATTAAGTTGTTGACGCAGATGCAATCTATTCTGCCTATTCATTCCTCCAACAACTTTGAAGAATTGATTGAAGAGCAATCTTAAGAAGATGAGGACACCAAGTTTGCTATTTCTGTATCAACATCAGAAGATGAAGAATCCTCTGTTTCCTTTGATTCTCAAGAGGATGATTCTCTATACATGCTACAGCAAACTTGTTTGAAAGTAGATCGTACACCAGTTCAACGAACTTACGTCCAGATCCAACTCTTTCAACAAGACAAATATGATAAGCCCGTTAAAGCTATCAGGTTTATGGATACTGAATCCAGTCGCATGATCATGAAGCCCAATATATTATCATTTGACGCTTGGACTTCTCATGAAGAATATTTTATTACTGCTGATGGTAACTCTTTTAAGATTGGGTTAATTACAAGAAGAAGAATCGATATCAGATTCTTTCCTAAGTGTATATTTTGGACTAAAGTTCTTGGAAGCAATCTACCTGGCCTAAACATTCTGATTGGTATGGGTACATGTAGTAAAGCCTCACCTTTGCAGATCTTACCCACAGGCCTCAGGTATCGATCACTATTTAGTCCATACACTGAAATAAAAAATGTGTTTGAACTTATATTTTTTTATTGCCTTGGATTTGCTACTTTCTTGTTTCAAATTATATCAAAATTTCACTTCTACAATGTTTTCATTGTATCTTTTTTTTTATTGGGACAATAACCCACGGGAAAGACTGATTTGAGGATGGGGAATTAGTATACCGACTCGCTTTCTTCCTTCCCCCTTTTTGCTTAGTTCAATCAAAACTTTTTTAAGAAAGTGTTGCAACAAAAACAAAAAACATATTTCACAATTCACACAAGACCTGGTACCAAATTCTAATAAATAAGTATTCCCTTTTATTATGAATTTATGATTAAATTACATCGTATAAGTTATCATCCTTGCATATCCACCATTTGTGTCTCCAACAATTGTTCCAAAAATTACATATCCAATTTGACCTATGGATGAATATGCAAGCATACGTTTCATGCTTGTTTGAGTAATAGCAATGAGATTCCCCACTATCATGCTCAGAATAGCTAGGATTTCCAAAAGAAGATGCCATTCATTTAATGAGAAATAAAAAGGAATATCGAAAATTCGAGTGGCTGTAGCTGAATCAAAAATATGTTTGAACTTACCCAAGTTCCTACACATTATACTGCACTTCGAGATAAACTGTTGGAATATTGTCTTGAATCTCATGCATAGTTTTCTCACCCATATCCTCTGTGAAAAAAATGCTAACTTTTTTATAAGTCTACCTTTTAAGAAGAACGAGGATATCAATCTTAAGAAAACCACACATCTAGGGATGGACCTTGATGATTTGAAACTCGCACAAGATGAGTGTGCAATCCTTTTAAAGCAAGGACTTATTGAGCCCACAAAGTCATATTGGGCTTGCCAAGCATTTTGTGTCAATAAACATTCAGAGCATAAACGTGGAAAAAAGAGATTAGTCATTGACTATAAACCTCTGAATGCTTTCCTATAAGATGACAAGTTTCCTCTTCCAAAGATAAGTACTCAGGTACTATTTCTTAAAGAAGCTGTTATCTTCTCAAAGTCTGATCTTAAGGTAGGATTTTGGCAACTGGGTATTCACCCAACTGAGAGATACAAAACTGCATTCTGCATCTCCAATTCACAATACCAATGGACTGTTATGCCATTTTGGACTTAAAGTTGCCCCATCACTGTTTCAGAAATCCATGACAAAGATTTATCAGCGTATCCTCTACAGTGCACTGATACTGTTTTCAAAGACCCATAAGGAACATCAGGCCTTACTGTAGAAATTCTTAGATATTACTAAACAGTATGGAATAATGCTTTCAGCTTCGAAAAGCATCATTGGCACTATAGAAATCGAGTTTCTGGGTATGCATTTCAAAGATGGATTCTATCAGCCTGGTCAATATATTGCAAAAGAGCTATTACAATTTTCTGATGAATATCTTACTGTTAAGCAGATCCAACAATTCCTTGGAATTGTTAATTATATTCAAGATTTCATACCACACGTGGCAGCTTATACTTTAAGCTTATCTAAGCTTCTGAAGAAGAGTCCACCACCTTGGTATCAAGAACAAACCAAGGCTGTCCAGCATCTAAAGCAGATTTGTCAGGATTCTCCTCCTTTAAAGATTCCTAGCATAGGACAAATTGATGGTAATAGTGATCTCTCATCTCTATCTAATCTACTCCAACAACATCCACCATGGCCTCCAGACATTTCCGATACTTTTTCTCGCTATAAGTATCCTCTTTCTCTTCAAAACATAGTCACCACTTCTTTCATTTCTGAACAATTTTGTCAAAGTAGTATGGCTAGTCACCCTCTCTTTGCTTTCACAAAGAAGTCTTTTCCTTCTATAGCTAATAGTCCTACTAGTGTATCTGATGTTGCGTCACTTGTGCGAATGAGTTTGTTTTATTATTTGCATCAGTTTCTCAGTGAGCATAACTCTCTTGGATGTCCCACAATGTTGAATCTCTAAGCACCCTACCTTAATGTGACTTTCCTCCAGGATCCTTTATCTGTAAACAAATTATAGTATCTTTGGGCACTCGTTGTCCTTTATACTTGTGCTATCACCATTTCTCCTATGCAGTTTTATCAAAATCTATGCGACATAAATAATGGAAGATCTTTGTTATGGACATTTCTAGAATAGTTCCAACCATTAGACCAATGGAAACAACAATGTTCTTTGATCATCTCCCAACGTCGTCTATATAAAGCTTCTGTTAGACGACAATCTACTTATTGCTTCTTCATTCTCCATTGTCCATATCGAGAAACACATAATGGTGTTCTTTATACAGAACCTCGTGTCCAATTTTATCACACATCCTTATATTGGCCACAACATCAAGATAATGTGCTTCAATCTCTGAGAGATTTTCTCAAAGAGATAAATCATTTTCCTGATCTACCAGTCCTTTCCACCTCTATTGGACCATATCCCGGTGAATTATTCCTGGTGAACCAGAAGCACCAGAAGTTGATATTTCAGGTTCCAATAGTCCTCAATATGACACAGAGGAATCACTTGCTGATATTGCAGGACCTTCTTATTCTCATAACTCGGTCTTTCAGGATGCTTAAGACCCCAATGATGATCATTATAGTCCTAATGAAGATGAGTTAAAACAATTCTTGCATAAACTTTATACATGCGAACTTAGTCTCAGTAAACGACAAAAACAACTCAATATGGCCGTGAAAGTTCAAGCAATCAAGACTCTTCATCTAATCGTCAATCGTGACACAAATCAATTTGTTTCAAATAATGCCTTGGATACTTTGGATCTTATCACTCATGATGGGACGCGACCTTTGAGAAAGTTGTTTGTCCTTACTTTGAAGTCTTTTGATGAAAGATGGCCCATAAGATCCTATTCCAGGATTCCATCTTATTATTTCCTATTTGGTTTTAGAAAAGTAACTTTTTTAAAGTAGTTTTGATAAAGATGTCATCATTGTACTTTAGCTTTCTTTTTTAAAGTTGTAATAATTGTATCTCTTAGGTAGATTTACATTTCTAATCTTCGCTTCACCTATAAAAGTAAGGTTTCCTTTTATTTGTAAGCATGCTTCATTCTACACTTTTCTTAGAATGTAATATTAGTTTGAGATAAATGAAGTTGATTCACTAAGTCCCCCCATAAGGCCTTATAAGGGGAGGTGAAACCAAATCTTAAATATACCCCCTTGGGAAGCATGGTTTAGCTATGGAGCCCTCAAGTGCTCCGTGTTCCGTAGCCATTATTTTTTTGGGATTCAAACACACGGCAAAGGGCAAACCCAGGCGTTACCTAGTGGCTCTGATACCACTGAGCCCTCGTATAAGGCCTTTTAAGGGGAGGTAAAACTAAATCTTAAATATTCACTGAGCCTCCCCATAAGGCCTTACAAGGGGAGGTGAAACTAAATCCTAAATATACCCCCTCTGGAAGCGCGGCCCAGCTGCGAAGCCCACAGGACCTACGTGTCCCATGACCAATATTTTTTTGGGATTTGAACACGCGATGAAGGACAAACCCAGGCGTTACCTGGTGGCTCTGATATCATTTAGCTCCCCTTGCCCCTCCCCCTTAAGGGCTTATAAAGGGAGGTGAAATCAAATCCTCAATATATCGGTAGGAGATATGGACTACGGGATAAAAGGTAAGGTGGTGAAGAAGGGGATGAGCTAGGACAATACAGTTAGGAAGTCTGATATGGTGAACTGGGAGTGAGGTGGGGTGGGATGTGGGATGATGTGAGAGCTCGGGAGTTACAGCTAGCAGGACAGAGAAGAAAGAAATGACAGAGTTGTTAAGTGTGAAGTGATAATGATCAAAAGTTGAAGGTGAGAATGAGAGGAAAGTTGCAGAATCAGATTCCGTAAGGGTTGGTGCGTGAGAATTGAAAGTGAATATGTTATTAATTAATGTCTTTTCAATTATGTTTTTTCTTCTACATTAAAATGGAAATGTATTTACAACTTCTTAATAGAAATATTTAAAAATCATTTTTCATTTTTATTTTAAAATGGACACGTGATATAGTTTCACACGAAAATCATAGAAATTTAAAGAAAATAGAAAATCTAAACATATCAATACACAAATTGTTCAGATTAAGTACGAATTTACAAAATGTCCCAATCCAAATTTAGAATATTACCCTAATTCAATAAAAAAGATATTCACCTTCATTATGATGCGACTCATTTGGGAAAACTTTTATGATAGCAATATTACACAGAATTGAAGTCAATTTTGTTAACAATGTTAGTTTTTAATATGAATGGGTCAAACAATAAAAGAAATACGTGTCTTTAACCTAACTTTCGTTTCTAGCTCCACTGTCCATGAATGCAGCAGCTGCAAAATTATGTCATTAGCAAGTCAATGATACCACTCGCCTACTTATAAACCAAGCAAGAGGGTTAAGGTCTGCACCCCCAAAGAAAAAAAGAATTGAGCAAAAGAAAAGCTAGAGGGTTAAGGAGAGGAATAAGGCAGGCGAAAGGAAAAGACTTTGCCCTTGCTCCAAGACTGTCCTCTTCAAGTACAGATACTAAATTACGCATATCACCCAATGTTACTGCATCGTTTCTTCATGAAAGCTCCAGTTAGAGTGAGACCAAAACTTGCCACTTTAAGCCAATGTACAATGTAGTCCAACTCAACAACTACGTTGCGAAGGTAATGCTTTCCCAGCCTTCGTCAACATGCTTTCTAACTCCAGAATTCCACAAAGTCCTGTGCTGTTTGATATACGTGAACATTTTTAGTATTTACTGCAGAATAATGTATTCAGGGCTGAAATTAACGCAAAATGTTGATTGACTAATCAAGCATGGCGTGGGAGATTGAATCGCTATCAGTCTGCAGAATATTTAATCTCTTCTACAAACCCACTGATAATTTCTTTTCATCTTCATCCTGGTAGGCAGATAAATAGCTCAACATGAAATCATCCAACTCTCCTTCTAGCACGGAATCTGGGTCATAGACCTCATAATTGGTTCGAAGATCCTTGACCATCCGGTAAGGCTGCATCCAGAAGAATTGAAAATGGCAGTCAGTTTAGTTTTAACAAGGATGTGTGAAAGAAAAATTGAAAGTTGAAATTCATCCGGAGGGTACATGAAGCACATAAGTACGGATCTGATTGCCCCAACTTATGTTGGTCAGTGACTGTGTGTGCTGTGCATTCATCTGTTCACGGCGAGCTATCTCAAGCTGGTCTAGACGAGACTGCAGCACTTCCATAGCTGAAGCCTTATTTAAATGTTGTGATCTGTCCTTACAATAAAAGTGACAAGAATAATATAGCAGATAATTACTTGTTTTAAATTTGGAATTGGACCATTATTCAAGAATTTCACACCTTTCATTTTGACAAGTGGCGGTGACTCCCGTAGGGACATGAACGATTCTCACAGCACTCTCAGTTGTGTTAACATGCTGACCACCAGCTCCTCCAGCACGGAACCGTTCAATACGTAGATCAGATTCATTGATTTGTACATGGGTAAATCCATCACCCAGGATGGGAATTACAGCAACAGCTGCAAATGAAGTGTGGCGGCGTTTTCCACTGTCAAAAGGTGAGATGCGTACCAACCTATGTACTCCTACTTCTGCTTTGGCATATCCATATGCGTATTCACCAAATACTTTGATTGTAGCACGCTGAAAGACCAACAGTCCTTGTCAATGCCAGAAACTAATGATTTTACTCTGATATCCCTATAAATTAGCTTGACGACGATAGACACGGGCTCTGCTGCAAATTTAGCATATTGCAATCAAAATGAACAGAAAAAAGTGAATTGCAGTTCCTATACTTATCAGGGTAAAGACTCGTGTGGTGCACAACTTTGTTTAGTAAAAGTGAGAAAAGTAAGGTATTTAACACATATGAAGAAGATAAGAAGCTGAACCTTGATTCCAGCAATCTCACCAGGCATCTGGTCCACCACTGTTACTCTATAGCCACGTCTTTCAGCCCATAACTTATACATCTTCATTACCATTTCTGCCCAGTCCATGCTCTCAGTACCACCAGCACCAGCTTGGACCTGAATTATGATATGTTTAAAATCATAATCGTTATTGCTTAATATGCAGAACAATATCAACATTTACATATTCATAACCTAGAATGGATAAATTTTCATGTACTAAAAGGTTGTTACAACCATATGTTAAAGTTACCTCTATGTAACAACAGCAGGTATCGTGCTCCCCAGACAACAAAGCTTCAAGCTCTTTCTCCTTTATATTTATTCTCATCTGAAGCAAAGCCTTCAATGATTCCTACAGAATGAAGAGTACTCCAGATAATCGTCATTGCTATTTCAAATAGTTAATGTCGCTATTGATTACACCATCTTATAATTACAAAACCAATCATCTGGTTCATATGCTTTAGTCAACTCAACACGGTAGGAACAAATCAGTATATTCCACAAACACATTGCCGCAAGTCACCTATACTGTGCGCTTTGCTGCCATAAAACACTTGATAAAGGCACTAAATTGAAATAGAACGAAAACGCGCCTATTACAAGAAGAAAGAGCCCACCGATTCCATGTCAATGTCATCCTCTTCACGGGCCAACTTTATCATGTCAATATGCTCAAGCAATTCTTGCTCAAATGCATTCACCTCTTTCATTTTACCCATTAGGGAACCATGCTCACGGCTTATCCTGCCAGCATGTTCAGGGTCATCCCATAGGTCTGGCTTATTTAACTCTGAAGACAACAGCTCCAACCTGACTATCAATTTCCTCCACTGCTACCAAAGATAACAAAGTAAAATATCACTTTTAAGTGCATAATCGAAGGTTTATCACACTAAGAAACAAAAGACTTCCTCGCCATTATCACACTCAGAAAGAAAAGACTTCCTCGCCTATTGTACCATAAAATGCATAACAAGTTCACAATGAACTGACTTTGAGGCTGATGTATTTCTAGACACAAAAATGATAATTCATTAGCGTATGACCACATGTAGAGTTTCAACACAAAATATCAACGTAGTCACTAATTTTAAACTAAAAAAGAGCAGCTTCAGAAAACAACGTAAAATGTGGCATAGACAGCAGACAATACCTGCAAACGCTTTTTAACTATTTGGATGGACTGAGCAATTGCGGCGGCATGACTCTTCCAATCGCTCTCGCTCTCATCAACAATTGCCCATTTACTAGCGACAATTCCATCAACGGTTAGCCCATCTGAGGTCGACAATTCTGCTGCTGCCCGTGCACTGAAGGAGCAAAATCGTCTCAAATTCTCAAAACCTTGATTTGAGGAACACGAAAGTACGAATCTTGGAAGCAACGCTGAATGACACCCACCAAACTGTCTCTTCAGAACACCGAAACCAGAAACCAAAACCTTGCCTCTCCAATTCAAATACGAATTATAGGGGCCCTTCGACAGATATAAATGAGGTCCAGACTGGTTTCTTATGGTATTAAGCAAAAAAGAAGAGAAAGCAGAAGCCAAAATACTGTGCTTTTGGCATGAAGTTGGCGAATTTGGGCGTCTGGAGGAATCTTTGTCAACAAGTAGAAAAGAGAACAGGAGAGCAATAAGGTTTGTACTTGTACAAGGGTTTGGGGAGAAAAGTGAGGATCGGTGGCTTGATTTTTTCAGTATCATAGACAGCATATTTTCCGTAATCGATTTTCAATCAATCGATTGATTTCAGTGCTTCATTGGAACTGGTAGGATGATAGAGTTTGTGTTTATTACTTACCCAAGACCCTTAACTCAATCCTTGTACTAGTAGGTGATCTCTGCGCAAATGCGTAGTGGTAATTCGCATAAGTATAATGCTATGTTATTTTTGAAATTAAAGAGTATGTATATATATGTTTTGTTATGAATAGTTAAATACGTATAAGTGAATATTGTTAAAGTTAAAATTTTGAGAAAAAAAATTAGAAATGTATGATCGTGGACAAAATTTTGTAAGAATAAAAAGGAAAAAAAAATTAAGAGTTGAATATTTAAATTGGATTAATAAAAATAAAAAGAAAAAATAAATAATCTAAAAAATAAAATAAAATTTGGAAATGTATAATGCTCAGTTAATTTTGTGAATAAAAGAGTGTGCATATATAAGTTTTGTTATGAATGGCTAAAATATGTGAGTGAATATCGTTAAATTTAGACATAATTTTGTAAAGAAAAAGAGGAAAAAAATATTATTGGTGGATTAATAAAAGTGGCTAGAAAAACGTGAAAATTTTTATTATAATATTTTAGTCGAAATTAAAGTAATTCAATAAAAGTTTAACAAAAGTTTTTGTTGTTTTTAATTTTATATTTTAAAAAAGAAAATTCAATAATATGAAATGAGTCACGGGTATGATTCATTAATTCACACCCGTGACTCTAAGCTTAAAATCTCTGCATATCGTCTTCAATTCTCCATACATCCTCAAGACAAGTTGACAGGCTCTTGCAGAAGTGCATCAAAGAAAGAAGAAAATAAGCAATCCAACTTGCACGAAGATCAACACTCAATGATTTTTAATATTTTCTTAGTCTCACAATAATATCACTCCCAGCTCAAGTCCATATTCATTCACCACAATCAATTATTGACAATCAGGTAAATGGTCCCCTTGTTAATGATTTTCAGACAATCATAAATAAAAGCTAAAACAATGATTTTCGGTGTAAAAAATATGTATTTTTTTGTAAGAAATTGGAATAACATAATTATTGATTTTTCGATTACTGCTGTCTTTTGACTAATGCAGGAAGTTTTGTATTCGTAACATTTACAAGACAATTGACAACATTAAAAACCACCATCAGTCTACTTATAAGTGACTGTTGTTTTTAAATTTTCTGTGTGATACTTACATAATGCAAATATGTCATTTCGCTGAAACTGGACGACTTCTACTATTTCTCACACCAAAATTCTATTGTTCTTAGGTTCTTTTCAACAATTAGCAGCTAATTCATTATTTCTCTTTTACAACATCTCCTCAACATCTACAAACCATGTTTTACTATATTATGGAAGAATATTTCTCAAGCATCAAATGTGTTTTAAGTCTAAGTGTTACTATTAAAATTTCACTCACATAATCACTGAATGGTTGAAGTTCAACGGGCCAACCTTTAGGTCATATTGCACCAGCTAACCAACTAGTCATCCCTAAACTTCTGAAAAGGAGTACAAGTACAAGTGTAAGATACTTTTTATATGATTTATATTCATTAGAGCAGGTGAAACTAGATTTTAAAAGAAAGGATACCTGACAGAACTCGAAAGCAACTCCTTTGACTTTTCTCACTTCAACCATATGAACAGAAGGGGCCACTTGAAATATTTGTAGAAATATAAGAAAAGAGGGAAATTAATAGAAAGAAAAACTTGTTGGGCGCAGCGGGTGTATTTTGTGAAAAGGAAAAATAAAATGAGCAAAATGGACACAGAATATTTAACGTGGTTCACCCTTAACTT